>VNJW01011391.1:0-53849 GCA_008042615.1 Drosophila auraria
GGGTCGCGGCTGGCGTTCAGCGATCCGTGAAGAAAACCAAAAACAATGCTACAGAGCTTGTGCGCAGGTAGCAAGCTCATCGCCGCGGTCCCGAGTTTTGCAACAAAAAAATACATTGGCTGGGTCTCGCACATCGTACCCAAAACAAAAACAACTTTAAAGGGAATTGCGCAGCTGGCGTTGACTTCTGCACATAGAAAAAAAAGTTTGGATTTCTTTTGCAGTCGTTTCTGTAAGGCGGACATAACAACACGTAAAAATGGCTGAAGAAATCGAAAACTCCCAACTTGAGGCGAAATATTTTTGTCAGTGTATTCTCTTTGCTCGCACATTCTTTAAGGCGCGTGGCTGCGGCGCTCCGCGACGGTGGTGGTTGTTGTTGTTTTTTTTGGTCTGGCCTACCTGCTACTCAAACCGTTAGATCTCGTGCCCAACGCTGCTTTAAATAACTGATAGAGCGCATTTTTCAAAAGAATAGAAGGTATATTGCTTCCTTTTACTCGTTACTAATTACCTGTTACCATTAAATAACTGCAATTTAAACGATTGCTTCGCAAAAGTATCTTTTTCAAAATAATAGAAGGTATTCCGGTTGTTTTTACTCGTTAAGTTCGTCATTGTTATTTCAAAGCAGCTAAATGATCGCTTCGCTTGAACATCCTTTCAAAATAATAGAAGGTATTCCGTTTGCTTTTACTCGTTACTCGTTACCATCAAATAACTGAAACGATCGCTTCGCTAGTTCATATTTTTTGAGATAATAGAAGGTATATCACTTCCATTTACTCGTTACTAGTTACCATTACCAATGCTGTGTCAAAAAACCTGATATGTAAATGTAAATGAAGATGTTTCACTGTCATTTTACTTGTTACTCGTTACATTTGCCATTGTTAAGTGAAAACAGCTGAAATATATACAATCGCCTTGATAGTTTACCTTCCAAAAGAAGAAAAACTACTCGTTACTCGTTACATTTGCATTAAAGTTTAAAAGTAGACTTGCTTTCCAAAATAAAACATGGCAAGCGCAGTGCGTGTGGTATATAGAATCACTCGTTTATTTTCTAAAGTTTTCATCTCGTCTCGTTTCCATTTTAAACGTTACTCGTTACTCGTTACATTAACCATCGTTATGCTAAAACGTCTGGCTCTTACTTTCGCTCTACTCGCCACTTTGGTTGGTTATAAAAGTTCAAATATTTCTTATTTCCTTCGATTAGGGTTACACCAATTTCGCGACAATACATAAAAAAAAAAACAATACAATACAATTTCCAAATATAAATATAAGCAATTTAGAAACGTTTGTTGTCGCACTTTTCTTAGCTTTTATTTTTAGTTTCGAATTGAAATCAGTTTTGGGTGTGTGTGGGTGTATGTGTGTATCCTTCGATCGCTCAATTATGCAACGCTATAGTTATACAGTTACAATTTATCTCAATATATATATATATTTATATATATAACATATACACAACTCGACATATATGTATGTATATGCATGCGCCGTGTGGTGTATAATCTGTACAGTTAGAGTTACATTTAGAGTTATATCTTCATTTACAAAATATGAAATTTATGTAGTTCTTACGCGCTGCCGTTGCTAAGGAAACTTTTTTTTGGCGGATCGTCCTCCGATCTCTCTGAGCAAGGATATAGAAAAATAGTATACATAAATGATGGTAAATATACAGTAGAGATACAGTAAACATAATAAACGCACGGGCGCTCGACTATTGGATATGGCTATAAGCGGACGACTGTCTGTCCTGGACAGGATCGTGCCGCCTGGTCCAAATTGTGAAGCTCTCTCAACAGAAAAAAAAAAAAAAACAGTTTTAAAAAATTACAAAAATTGGATTTGCTGACCAGAACTTCTCACAAATTGACAAATTGCACAAACAAATTGGCGGCAAAGAATATTTGAAATATTTCCCTTTTCCCATTTGTCAATTTTACAATCTTTTCTTTTCTCTTCTCTTCTCTCTTTCTTTCTTTCCTCTTTTGTTAAACAAAAACACAAACAAAATGTTGATAACAAACAGCGATATAAAAAAGGAATTACATTAATTTAAAAACATAAACTAGCTATTAACTAATTGATAAACACACTGGGCATTGAATTGAGTGAGTGCGAGATTTTGTTGAACAAAAACCGATTGAAAGTTACTCGCTACTCGTTACTCGTTCGTTCCAATTTGTGTTGTTTTTTTTGTTTTTTTTTTTTTTGGTTGCTTTGCTTTTTCGTTTTCTTTTCTTCTCTAATTTAGCATAATTATTAATAGTATTTCTCTTTGTTATTGTTATTCTTTTGTGTGTGTGGGGTGTTTGCTTGCCTTCGCCTTTTCATTCTCCTTCTCCTTCTCTGTTTTGTTTTGTGTTTATCCTAGCTTTTAGTTTTTAGTCCTGTTTAAAATAATAAATACATACATATACATATACAATTACAATTATAGTTACAATTACAATTACATCATTATCCATAGTACAAAATGTAAAATTTAACATCACATTGGTTGACATTCTTTTGTTGGTTGGTTGGTTGCTTCGCCTTACACTCCAGCTCCTGCTCCTGCCTCTGCTCTCCCCTCTTCCTTCACTTTTGCGGGTTGTAGTTTGTAGTTTGTTGTGGGTTGGTTGATTTTAAACATTATTACTTGTGTTATCTTTTGTTTTGCTGCCAGTTTAGCATTGTAAATGAAGTTGGTTTCAATTGATTCTTGTGTTGTGTTTGGTTTCCCTCATCATTGTGGCTGTGGATCGTTCGGTAGGGTCTAAATATGATCGATGATGACTCGATCTTATTCTCTCTTTCACTTTGCACCTCCTCTTGCCTTATTTTTTTCATCCTTTGTTTGCATAGCCTCTCCATCCTCCATCCTTACCCATTCCCTTGCTGTCCCTGTGGGCTTTCTGTTCTCCTGATCCAGCTGTGTCTGCGAAGGCGAAGGCGACGACGGCGGGTGTTTCGTAGCTGGAAAATATGTAGGAAGTGAGCCATGGAATTGCTTAAATATAATTTAATTAAAGCTTCGTCAAATCATTAAAATTTAAGGCAGGAAAGGGCACGCCTTTGCTCTGGGAGCAGCTCACTGCTCTTTCCGTTATTATTTTCGGGAGGCGTCAGCAATTCGATACAATTAGAAACTCTGATTTAAAGCATATTAAATAAATAATGAAGAAAAAGAATTGATATCGGAGCAACCCATAAGAATCATCCACTTCCATACCCTTTCCCTTTCCCATTAATGAGTAAACAAGCCTCTTTGGCTTGAAATACATACGTGATAAATATTTGTGCTCTGGGCCATTCCCTTTAACACCTCCTCGTCGCACCGCATTCGCGTCCAGCCGGCCAGTTCCAGCTCCATTTTCATATTTATTTTCATTTCCATTTCCACTCCTCGCTCTTGCATAACGCACAACACAAACAACGCGGCGACGAGCTCTGGAATTACGAAATGCAAAAGGCGCAAAAATCGCATTAGAATCAAGTATCATTGGGACCGAAACTCCCCACAGCAACAGCTGGGGGACTGATCGTGATTAATCCAACTGAGAACACATGTCAATTAGGGGAGGAAGGGCAAGTGGCTCACCTGGCGAGGATTACTAATCTCCAGGATGCTCGGGACAGGAGCGATTCACCTCAAACCAACGGTCGATGCATCTAGTGGGGGAATTTTGGGAAAGAAAAAATACATTTTTAATTAGGGAGCAAGGCATATAGTATAGAATTCTAAGAAATTAAATTAAGACCATTATGTGAGCATATTTATTGCTAAAATTTCCAAGAAAACAATTTAATAAATTAAGATTTTGATCTTAGATAAAGCTTCTACTTGTCCATCGATGAGGAACATCAAATTCTGACATTCTGGTGAATTTAAATACTCTTTAAAAGCGTTTTAAGTAGCCCCGAGCGTCATTTCAGTATTAATACTTAAATAATACCAAAAAATACCATGCTTTTCGATATATTTCGATAATGCAAGGTTGGGCGCCAATTTTTAAAGACTTAAATATTCAAAATTTTCCATTTAATATGTGAAAAGCCACCTTAGTTTCAAATACTTAGTTCGATCCCCTAAAAAACCTAACCCTTAACCTGACTTCTACTACAAACTCGACTCACCCTTTGTGATATATGCAGAGACATGGCAGCCGAGCGATGGTGTCCCCCGGACTCAGGTCTTCAAGGCAGATGACACACTCGCCCTTGGCGTCCGACAGTATATCCTCTGGAATGTGCAGCGACGAAGGCATCAAATGGAAATGTAAATAAAATAGAAGTAAATAATACTGGGAATCGAGGGATAAATCGGGGGACGTTGTCGCATACCGTTATATGAGAGTCGTGGTTTCGTTAGGCACATGACTAAATGGCATTCAATGTCGTCCGGCAACACAAACTTATTGCACACAGGGCACTTGATACCTGGAATTATTAGGGTAAACCATTTTTGTTTAGAAACCGATCAAGTTGGAGACGGTGGCGGCGCCGCCAGAGGCGGTACGAAGTATAAACACTCACCATTGAAGGACCAAATGTGCGATGGAAGCGAAGTGGCCGTGTAAACACGACCGATTCCATTGGCGGAGGTGGCAGAGGCGGCCAGGGCAATGCTTTCAGCAATATTCCCGCCAGTCATTGTGATGTCCTGCGGGGAAATGGAGCGGGAAAGGGATTTTAATTGTTAAAAAAGGTGTCAGTGGTGGAAATATGGAATCTGCAGAGATTTTGGGCAGTTTCTCCGGTTTTTAGATTGATTTTGGAGGGGTTCTTAAATAGTTCTCTTTAGGAATTAAAAATTCATGAAAATGCAGCGAATTTTTAAAGCTTTCTCAGGTTTAAGATTGATTTAGGAGAAGTTTTCCAATAGTTCTCCTTTAGAAATTAAAAATTAATGAAAAAGTTAAGGAAATCCCTTAAAATATGAACTTTAAATATTATTTTTAACTAAACTTGGATCTTGTTTAACTTTTCTCTTTGATTTAATCAAAGAATCCAAGAAATTATGAGCTTTTGTTCAACTTTTTATCAAATTTCAAGACTGAGGAGTTGAAAGGATACCCATTACTGCCTCTAAAGGTCTCAACAATCCCCTAAAGAGACTCCTTACGATCCCAGATCACCCAATCACTCACCCGTATTGAATCCCCTAAGGTGCGACGCTGCTGCATGTAGGACTGTGTGGCGCTGCCATTGTTGTTGCCTGCCCCCGCCGCTGGGAAGCCGCTGCCGCCGTTGTTGCTGTTGTTGGCATTCGCCGACACGGTCACCGCAACGGCGGCATGCGGATGCACACCCCCGTGGGTGTGGACTGCATGCGGACTGCTGCCGGAGGAGGTGAGCGAGCCCTGTTGCTGCTGCTGCGCCGCCTGCTGCTGCTGCTGGATGTCCGGCACGGAGCTGAGGCTGCGCGCCCGCTGCCGGTCTATGGACGTCGAGTTCTGGCTATTGTTGCTATTGTGATACACCTGCAGGCCGGGCAATGTGCGCAGCAAATTGAATCCTTGCCCGGTCTCGCCGCCCGTCGCCGCGGCATGAACGGCGCCCAGGGTGCGATTCTGACCGCCGACTATGGCGGCATTCGGGTTGGATGCATCGGCCGCTCCCGTTGAGCTGCTGGAGAAGGTCCTGGAGCGCGGGCTCTGCTGGCCACTGGTCGCCGGTGTGCTCGCCTTCTGACCCATAGAGCTGGAGCTCAGTCTCTCACCTCGCTGCTGTTGCTAGAATCTATCTGCCGCTAAGCTTTCTTTGTCCTACTACTGCTGCTCCTGCTCTTTGTTTGCTTTTGCTCCTTGCTGTTGCTGCTGCTGCTGCTGCTGCTGCTCCTCTTTGTCTGCTCCTTCGCGTGCAGTCGTCGGATCGGCGCAATCGTAACGATACGGAGCAGACAACAATAGCGACGACGGATGATGTGCGGATGATAAATGCGGTCGGTTTGTCGCTCGGATGATAACTGTGCTGAGTGCTGAGTGCTGGTGCTGGTGCTGGGTGCGTGTGTGTGCGAGGTGTGTGTGTGCGCTGGTGTTTGTGTTTGAGTGTTCTCTGTGGTGCCAAAGGAGGGTGCCAGTGTGTGTGTGCGTGTGGGCGGGGGGTGGCCGGGTGGTTCGGATTCGGAATCGGTTTCGGGTGCGGACTGAGGCTGTGGCGGAGGTGGAGGAGGTTATGAGGGGGGCACGCAGGGGTCGCTGCTACTGCTGCTGCTGCTGCTGGTGCTGCGTTGGTGCGTAGTTTTGATTGGATTGTTATTGTTGCTACTGCTACTGCTACTGCTGCCGTTTTTGATTCCGATACCAAACTCCAATTCCAATTGTAAATGCTAGCGCCTACTCTCTGCTCTGCTGCTCTGTTTATAGCCCGCACTGGCCCGCACTCTGGCGCTGCGCTCGCACAAAATATAGGTGTGACGACGACGGTACCGACCGCCGACCAATCTGCCTTGATTACACTCTCAATTTAAATGACCGTTTTCCCCTCTGCCGTGTTTTTCGTTTCGTTTCGTTTCGTTTTTATGTGTACTATGTGTACTCTTTGTATTAATTTTATCAAATAGAGGTGGCCCGGCCAGCGATAATGGCCGAATATCGTATATCGATGCCTATCGCACATCGATAACAGCTGGCCAACCAGCTGATTTATCGATAGATAGGGACACACATCACAAATTTCAGCATTTACCTACATTATTTACTTCGCGATTCGTGTTGTTGCCAGCGCCACACACACCCAGGTGTCCCCGTAGCCCCGCAGAGGAGCTACCCCGACGACGACGTCAGCAGCGGGGGGTAAACAGTATTGATATTTGTTGTATTTGTTTTCGGTGGCGCCACCGCAATGAGCTGGTTCGAGAAGGCCAAAACCGTGCTGATCGAGGCGCTGGACATCCAGGACGATGACAGCAAGGCAGCGGCAGCCACAGACAAGGCGGACTCAGTCGCCGTCGCTTCGGCTAGTGCCAGCGGGGATCTAAAAGAGAGCGAGGGTCCAGCGGCAGCCTCCGGTTCCTTGGCTGCCAGCGCTGCCACGCCCGCCTCTTCGTCCTCCGACAAGCCCACATTCTTTGACAATCCGCATGCCAACGAAATGGTCACCATTCCGCCCAGGGCCAGCGATCCCACGCCCACCACCCCATCCACATCGGCACCGTCGTACGCCAAGCGTCAGTCGGCCACCTCGGATTCGGTGGACCTGCTCTCCTCGCCCACCTCCCCCGTGGAGGAGGTCTCCGTCTCGGCTGCTTCCAACAAACGCAACTCGGAATCCTCGCTGGAACTCATCACGGCCACCACGGCCAGCGAGCTGGAGCTGGAGATGGAGTTGGAGCTGTCGCCGGACACGGAGCCCTCGCTGCCCGACAGCATTGTGATCATAGCCAGCAACGATACATCCGACAATGCCGAGGGCGATGGCGAAGATGAGGAGGAGGATGAGGACGAGGGCACGCAGCTGGAACGGCACATGGAGGATCACCTTAATGGTGGGTATTGGCAAGGAAAGAGGGTTTTATTTATAGTTTTTGATGGGAATTAGTGTCAGGAACTTTCTATTTGAATTTGGAGTAATTCCTAGCAGGCTTTGAATTATTTATCAGTTGCTTAAAATCGATATTGAAATCACCTGAATATTGTGTTCTTTAATCGGGATTCCTAAGTTCTTCCTATGTTCCACAATTTCTTTCCTTGCTCTCGGGTTATCCAGAAAGTAAAGAATCTGGAGAGAGCCATTGAGGATAGCCTAGTGGGTGAGTAGGTGGCAGAAGAAAGAAGAACCAGAGAGAACTAGGGAAGAGCGCCCACTTTTTAACCTCTAAAAAAAGGAAGAACCTTTCAAATGAAACGATTAATTGCTGTAAGATGTAGAAAACGCTTTAGACTTGTGGGTGAGTAGTGCCAGAATAAAGGATATTTAGGGTTTATAAGAAACAGGGAGAACTAGAAAAGAACTGGGGAGTTCCATACACTTTTTAGGTTCTAAAAAAGAAAGAACCCTTTAACTTTCTTAATTGCTTCAAAAAGTAGAAATAATACCCAAAAAAAAAAACACGTTAAAGATAGCCTAGTGGGTGGAGTAGTGACAGAAGAAAGGATCTGAAGGAAAACCCTAGGAAAGAACTGGGGAGTTCCTTACACTTTTTAAGCTCTAAGAAAAGAAAGAACCTTTAAAGTTTGTGCTTTTTTAAGAAATAATGAGATTAATTGCTGCAAAAGGTAGAAAAATATACCCATAAAACACTTTAAGGATAGCCTAGTGGGTGGAGTAATGCCAGAAGAAGGGATCTTCAGGGTTTCAAAGAAGCGGGGAGAACTAGGAAAGAACTAGGGAGTCCCCTAAACTTTTTAAGCTCTAAAAAAACGAAAGAACCTTTAACTTCCATAGGTTTTGAAAGAAATAATGAGATTAATTGCTTCAAAATGTAGAATTTATACCCATAAAAGACGTTAGGGATAGCCTTTTGGGTGGGTAAAGCCAGAAGAAATGGATCTAGAGGGTTTCACAGAACCAGGGAGAACTAGGGAAGAACTGGAGTGTTTTAGAAGGAAGAACCTTTAAACTTTCTTAGGTCTTTTAAGAAACGAAAAGATTAATTGCTTCAAAAATTACATAAATCATACCTGAACTTCCCTCCCTCACAGACTCCACCAAGACAATGAAGGCCCTGGTCTTCAGCGATACCCAAGCAGCTGGCAATGTGGCTACCGGAGCCGATTCCGATTCCACGCAGAGCTTCGAGGACATTCAGATGCAGATGAGCCACAAGGGTGGCGCCTCCAGCAAGTCGCCCGCCAGCGCCAGCGGCGGTCCACCCTCAACCAAGCCGGAGATGGTGGACCAGAGCTATTCCTCAACCTCCTCCGACATCGAGATCATCTCGAATCCGAACGGTGACTCCAGCACCAACAGCACCACCACGCGCACCAGTCCGCAAAAGTTCAAGGAGCTGGCAGCGGCGGGCAAGGCGGCGGCGGCGCCAAGCCTCAAGCCCAAGGGCCATCATCGCGAGCCCTCGGAGATCTCGCTGCTGTCGGAGGACTCGCAATCGGAGCTGGACAAGCTGGTGCAGCGCATCAGCGAGCTGAACCAGGTGATCGAAGCCCGCGAGCAGCGTCTCCTCCAGTCGGAGCGGCAGAATGCCGAGCTCCTGGAGCGCAATCAGGAGCTGAGGGCCCGCGTGGAGGCGGCAGCGAATAGCGCCAACAGTCCCGATGCCGCCGATGATGCAGTGCAGCGTCTGTCGGCGCTGGAGAAGAAGTTTCAGGCCAGCATCCGGGAGCGGGATGCGCTGCGCATTCAAATCAAGAGCCTGCGCGACGAGCTGCAGAACAAGATACCGCGGGACGAGCTGACCGAGTGCAACGAGATGATCGCCGGCCTGCAGTTGGAGGGCGAGAAGCTGTCCAAGGAGATCCTGCAGCAGTCGACGATCATCAAGAAGCTGCGGGCCAAGGAGAAGACCTCGGACACGCTGCTCAAGAAGAACGGCGAGCAGATCTCGTTGCTGTCCAGCGAGTCGGAGCGCCTGAAGCGTTCGCTGGCTGCCAAGGAGGAGATGGAGCGCACCCAGATCGAGGCCGTGTGCCGGATGACAGCCGAGAAGCGGCGGGCGGACGATGACTATGCCGAGGGCCGTGGTCGCATCAAGGACCTGCAGTCCCAGCTGGCGGCCCTCCAAATCAAGTTCGATAGCCTGGAGTCGGACATCCAGAAGCAGGCGCGCCTCAAGCACGAGCGCATGCGGGCCGAGCACGAGGAGTGCCTGCAGCAGAACGCGGATCTGCGGGAAAAGCTGCGCCTGGCGGAGCACAGCCTGGTTAGGAGGGAGCAGCAGCTGCGCGAGGAGAACCGGCAGCTAGTCTGCCGCCTGGAAGCCGCCGAGCTGCGAGCGGAGAGCTCCACCCAGGAGTTGAGCGCCACCACCACGCCGCTAATTCGTCAAATAGAGTCGCTGCAGCGCACGCTGGATCAGCGCTCCGCCGGCTGGAATCGCGAGGAGCAGCAGCTGCTCCAGAAACTGGACGCGGCCGAGGTGCAGCTCCGTTCGCTGACGCAGCTGAATACGGTGCAGAACGAGAAGTACGCCCTGCTAAGCTCGCGTTGCTCCATGGTGGAGGAGAAGCTGTCGAGTGCTTTGATGGAGGCGACAACGGGCCAGCGGGAGTTGCGCCAGCAGGAGATGAATGCCGCCGGCAAGGACAGTGACTACAAGATGTGGGTATTTCTAGGTTTTAAACTATTTTCCTCATCTTTGACCTTCTCTCTTCCCTTTAGGCAAATCAACGCTTTGGAGGACAAGCTCCGGCAGCAGGCCAAGACCATTGCTGAGCTGGAGCAGCTGTGTCAGCAGCAGCAGGCCAAGGCGGAGGCGGATCAGAAGCAACTAAAGCACAGCCTGCTCACTGTCGAAGCTGTAGAGATGGCCGGTCTGCTGCAGCAGCAACAACAGCAGCCGTCGATGGCGAAATCCCAGCCAGCCGCCAACCGTTCCTCTCCGCCCCTCAGCCTGGTGGATGACTGTGGCTCCAACGAGGGCCTGGGCCACATCATAGACTGGCAGGCGGTGAGTGTTAAGGCTTTCCAAGAGGTCACAAAGCTCATTCTCTCCCCTTTCCCCCCAGGATGATCTCGATTGCGCTTCCACTTCCGGCCGCCAGCCCTCGGGCATTATCCAGGGCGTTCACCTTAACTTTCTGGCTGCCAACACCACCACCTCCACGCTGGAGCACTTGCAGGCCTTGCTGAAGCAGCGCGACGGCGAGCTAACCCACCTGCAGTGGGAGCTATCGCGGCTAAGGGCAGAGCGCGATGTCCTGGACAGCGAGATATCCAATGTGACCTTCGAGCTGGAGACGGTGAGTTAAGTTAAACCCAAATCCAACTTCTCTAAAGCCTAAAACCCGCTCCCTTAGTTAAAGGAGAAGGTCCTGGAGTATGTGGAGATGCAGGCGGAGTTCGTGGACCTGCAGCATCGCTACGACGCCCTGCTGCAAATGTACGGCGAGAAGGTGGAGCGCACCGATGAGCTGGAGCTGGATCTCACCGAGCTGAAGGCCGCCTACAAGCTGCAGATAGACGAGCTGCTCGCGGCGCCGCCTCCGAATCTGCAACGCAATCCGAGGCAGACATGATTGTCGCTGGAGCGCCGGCTTGTTGTTTCTCTGCCTTGTCTGCGTCGGCGGCAGTTCCGCTTCCATTCCCAGTCCCTAGATCCTCTACCCACACTCACAAACACACTGTAAATGCGATTTAGTATAAATATCCTTTGATTTGCGTTTATGCCGACACTTTCTAGTTATTATTATTGAATTATGAATAGATTGTGATAATTTATCTTAAACTTACACATAATAATACATAATACATAAAGCCTATCGTCTATGACTATGTACAAAAAGCTGTTTCTTGTTTCTTATCGGTAATCACAGCGTCGTTGCCCGCAGGACCTCCTTGACAGCCTGGGTTAGCGGAAAGACGGGCTTCTCTTGGCTTGGCAACTCTCTCTGCTCTTGGCACTTATTCCTGAGATCATCGGTGTTCAGGGAGAAGACCATGACGCCGCCCAGCTTCAGGGACTTGACATAGTTGGCCTTGCACTCGATGCTTGTTCGATTCTCATACGAAATCCACTCTTGCAGGGCGCTCAAATAGGGCGAGCAGGTCTCCTGGTCATACATAAAGTTGGGCCTGATGTATTTCGAGGCACACTCGCAGGTCTCGGAGAGCGTGGTGAAGCCCAGTTGGCCGCATTGGCCAAAGCCCGAGGCGGGAGCTCCTATCCTATAGTTAAGGGGATTCACCAGGCTGCAAATTCATAAAAATTAGTTACAATTCCTTTGCTGACTTTCGGCAAGACTCACGTGAAGGAGTGCCCGTAGGTGGGCAGGCCCACCACCAGGCGATGCGGCTCCAGGCCGCTCCTGAGCCACCACTGCACCGTGTAGTTGATGTTGAAGGTGGCCATCAGCGAGCGGTCGCTCGCGTGCGCATACAGCGGAGCATTGAGGCCCGTAAAGGGTGTGTCCTTGCGGTAGAAATGAAAGTCGTAGGCCATCAGGTTCACATAGTCGGCATAGAGGTTCAGCTCCCGGATGTTGTAGGCGTAGAAGGCGATGCCCTCGGGCGCGGCCACTGCCAGCGAGAGTATGTCCTGCTCCCGCTTCTCCCGGCGCCATTCAGTGCGAATCTCGTAAAGCAGCTGCGACAGATGCATCCGCTCCCGATCGTAGGCGCTGGGGAACTCCCAGTCCAGATCGATCCCGTCCAAACTGGGATAGGTGCGCAGTATTTCGCGCAGAGATCGCAGGAACACCTTGCGCATCGCATGATTCGCCACCATCAGGGCAAACTGCAGGCCGCTGTCCGCTCCTCCGATCCAGAGCAGCAGGTGCACCTGCGGGTGGGCCTCCCTGAACGGGCGACTCTCGTTCCGGAGCACCTGGACCAAGGACTCGGGCAGGACAATCGTGGCGTTGTCCAGGCTTGCGGGGCCAATGTTGATGTGCGTGCACAGGTCGCCGGGCACGTCCAGCAGGCTAAGATTGTGATTTCCATCGCTGGCATAGTAGCACACCAGACGTTGCTGCAGCTCCTCCTTAGCTATTGGTGGCTCTCTGAGGACGTACTGAGATCCCAAAACCATGATGAGACCCACCAAAAGCGGCAGAAAGAGAATCCAACAGATCAGAGCCCACAGGGGAAAGCTCCTTCCGTTCCCATTCCCCTGCCTGCTGGCCTCCCCCTTTGCGCTGTCCTTCAGTTGCTCGTAGTTGCCCATCCTTGCTTCTATTGTTATATTTTCGCGTTTTTATTATCCATTATTCTTCTTATCACAAAACAAAAACAAAACAATGGAACTGTAAACAGCGATACAATCGATTGATTTTGGATTTATCGGTGCACCGATTTATCGATAAGTGCAAAATAATTTAAATATTTTTTGGCTTACTATTACAAAAAGGCAGAGAAAATTAAAAACAAACGTAAATTGAATAAATTTAAAATCTCAGCAAGCCGTATGTATATTGTCTTTCGTTGCTCCAAACATTAGATACTAATTCATTCATATTAACTTTCTCAAACGAACCTAAAGATTCTAGTTTTGTATTGTCTTATAATTCTAGTTTCTCATTACAAAATATCAGAGAAACAAAAGTAACGTAAAATTTAATAAATTAAAAATCCCAACAGGCCGAAGCTTTAAAGTCTTTCCAATTGAACCAAATATTAGTTTCCAAAAATCATAATCAGACTGCGGAAAAAGTATCATTAATATCAGCTTTCTGAAATGAACCCTACGGTTATAATTTTGTATTTTCTAATAATTATTATACATATATATTTAATATTTTTCAAAAAGTCGAATGTACACGAGTCCTAATTTCGCGGCGTCGCGGTGAGAACACTTGCATCCTGCGGCCTGACACCGATAGCGGCTTAATCGATAGTTGCATTTTAACGCCTGCCGCTATCTAGGCATCCGATACCCAGGAATCTGCTGTTGTTTTTCTTTTGTTTTTGCAACCGAACTCAAAATAATATGTGGCTTTGTGCAGGAAATCGGCGGTAAAAAGGCGACACTAAATCTAAGGAAAAGCCGGGCAAGAGCTGCGGCAAAGCCAAACAAATATCTTCCAAGGAAATGAATTAAAGCCAAGGCCAATAAATCGAACGAGAACAACGACCAAACACAATGCAGTGAAATCGAACGAGGCGACCACAACAACTACAACAATAACAACGACAGCCCACACAGGCAAACACAAACAAACAGCGGAAACGCCAGCGAAGAGAGAGAGAGAGAGGAAGAGAGCAAGGAGGCGATCATGGAGAACTACGACCTGGACGTGGACCTGAACTTCGTGCAGTTGAGCCGCCAGCAGCTGCTGCAGCGCTATGCGGGGGCCGTGCGTCAGCTTCGCCGCCTGGCGGAGACGCGCTGCGAGGTGCGCTCGGTGAGCTTCGACAACTACGTGCTGTTCCAGTACTTCCGGCACCGCAACTGGCAGGCTGGCGTCACCCCGATCATGCCACCGGCACCGCTAATGGCCTATCTGAAGCTGGAGGTGCTGCACCATCTGCTGGACCGGCGGCGTCAGATCCTCTGCTGGCTGTTCTACCTGACCCTCGTGTCGCTGTGCGTGGCTGCCTATCGGTATGAGACGACCAACCCCGGCGGCCAGCAGGAGCGCGTCGTGCAGTCCATGGTGTACCCGGGCATGCGCATGTGGCGCCGCATGACCATGCCGCTGATCCAGCGCTTCCCCCAACTCACGGAGCTATACGACGAGTCCTGCCTGATGGGCAATCCCTTCTTCCAGGTGGAGGATCTCAGCTGCGGCCCCTGTGCCAGCGTCGAGAGCGTCTGGCTGGAGGGCGAGGAGCTGCAGCTGCCGGCCGGCGGTGGCGGCGTCAGTGAGAGTGCTGTTCCGTTTGCCTTCCGCAGCCAGCAGGAGGCCATCGATCTAGGTGACTTTTACAACATCTATGCGAGCAACCACAAGATCTTCCAGCGCGACGCCTACCGCGTCCACTCCACCAACCAGGGCGTTCACAATCTGGAGGATCTCTTTGGCCAGTTCAACAGCAGTGCCCAGCAGAAGGAGGTGGTGGAGCCGTCGTCACCCACTTGGACACAGCAGGCCCACAATCTTTGGCGCTGCAATCGGATGCTGCCCGCCCGCCTGCTGCGTCCGATCTTCGCACGGCCAACGCGCTTGCCCAGCATGGGCGTGGCCCTGGAGCGGTATGTGGCCATCGATACGCCCCAGGCGCCGGCCTACACCCTGCCGGAGACGGAATGCCCCAATGTGTATGTGCATCAGGCGGTGGGCACACGCTTCATCATCCTGCGACCCACCAGCGAGTGCCGGCACCGCTGTCGCACCCTCTCCCTGCGACTCACCCAGTCCTATGTGCGTGAGTATCGTTGCCACTCGTAGTCCTTGCTCTTGGCTTATCTTTTTTACTGAGTTCCTTGTTTCCCTTGGCAGTCAGTTACAATTGGTTGTACTGGAAACCGATCTCTGCGCCGGATCCCATCGCCGAAACGCTGTCCATTAGCCTGATTGGCTCCTACTGCTAGAGGAGATGGATCCAGATCGCCACCACACTCTTCCCCAGTTCGTAGCTCTAAGCGCCATATATATATATATATTTTACACACCCACACACACGACTTTTACCAAGCCAAAACTAATTTACGAATTTTTTCGCTCCATTGGATGATAAAAAAAAAAACTAAAAAACTAAACCCAAAGAAGGAAGGGCAGCTGGAAGCTACCCTTGCTTTATATTCGACTTTTTTCGTAGAACCTTAAGGCTCAATTCGTCGCCCTGTGTAATCCTCAGCCCTAGATCGTAAGCATTAAGCATTAGTTTAACAGTTAACAGCCGCATCCTCCTCCTTGTGTTCATCGTTATAGCCATGTTTGCATTTACGATACTTATTCGGCCCGAAGCTCTTCTGTTCACAACACCAACAACAACTAGACTAAGTCAACGGAAGCGATTTTGTAAATATCCATTGCCAGACTTGAAGTTGACTTTGTGTTTTTGCAACAACTCACGAAATAAAGTATATATATATATATCTAATATATACGAACGATTTGTGTGTCATTTGTGGGCCATGAAGGGGGTTAGAGGTTCTTATTGCGCCTGCTTTATATGCTAAGTATTGGGTTTGCAAGGTAAATCGAGTTTAGATCCCTGAATATATTTATTAATTTGTATTTCCTTTATTTTTTATATTGTAGTTTGTAACTATTGATCTTATATAGAGGTTTACATTGTTATTTGTATAAAAGGTGAAGAGATTTACTTTAAAGTGAGTTCCTGTTTACTTTTTAAAAGAAGATTTACATTAAAGTTTAAGGCTAAGTATCTCCTCTTCAGAGGATTAACACTATAGTTTGTACGGAAAGAGCATTTATAGTTCACCCCCATCTATTGTTTATCCCCCTTCCTGAGGGCATCAAAGTACGAGCCGGTCATGAGGTCCGCCTCCTCGATTCCAAACTCCCGCGAAAGCTTCTCGGCTATAACCTGGCCCTCTTCCAGCGTTTGCGTCGGCTTCAGGCACACCTCAAACTCCATGAAGTGACCCAAATCCTGTACCTCATCAAGATGGATGCGCGTCTGGCCGTACAGAAAGAGATGCCGCTTCTTGGCCAGCACACCGAGCGCTCCGTTCGACTGCCGCAGAATCTTCTCGAGAACAGCCGGCTCGTCCACCTCGATCTTATTGAATTTCGAGAGCTTGGGTCCGGCCACATCGGGGCGATCGTAGTACACCAACTGGGAACGAGCGGGCGCCTGGAGGTAGCGCAACTTAAGGCGTCCTCCCAGCGGCGATTCGAAGAACACGTCGCGCTGCTCAATTAACTCGGCATCCTGGCCGTCGGTCAGGCGACGGGCAATGTCCAGGCGGCGGCTGAAGCCCTCGGCTCCACCCGGTATCCGTGCCTTCACCTCCACATTCCTCTGGTCCGCTGGAGTCCCCGATTCGCACATGTCGCCAGAAGTCACAATTGTTTTTGCGCCTTCGAAGCGGCAATAGTCGATAAGCCTTAAATGCAGCCCTGAGAGCAAAAGCTGCCGGCGAAAAAGCATCGCGCCACACTGAGAACGTTCTCACTAAAATACGTTTCAGAATCAATCAATTATCGATAATTAATAAGGTAGTTTCATCGGCGATACCAACTATTTATAAGTTTAATTGTTTACTCAGTTGTTACAACAAATTTTTATTAAGTTATACTCATAGGTTATATACATACCCTGTACATTTTCGGAACATTTGAAAGATTTTATGTAAGAATTAGTTACCCTATTGCGTTTTTATTTAGGAAGTACATAAGGTGAGCACACCGTATAAGTTTACCTTTTTGGCGCCACATTTAAAAAGTTTTTGAGTAAGGAATATTTGAACTGTGAAATAATACGTATATTTTCTTGTTGGGCATTTTAAAATAGGTAATAACAAAAATAGAAATCATTCCAATTATTTGACAATGAAATTTATAGTCACAACATTTGTACAATAATTGTGATTTATGACCTTTAGAGAACAAATGTTCCTACATCCCCCATTCAGAGAGGGATCAAGCCTACGATTTAGTAGCTTTTTATTCGAATTAAACACCGAAAACAAAAGTTTTATTTAAAACATTTCATAATTTGTATTGAATATTGCACCATGAAATTAATGAAACAAAAACGTAAAAAAAAATTAATAAAGTCTAACAAATGGCAAAATGGCTAAATTAATTATAGATAATTTTAAAAAATAAATGTGTGAGATTCAATCCGAGAAAGAGTTCCCTTATTTCCACATTAATTGACTGGTGTGGCCCTTCCTATGCATTATATACCTAAAAGGTTCCCCTATCCATTTAATTGCGCTGTTAATGTGTTTGGGTAAATGGATATTAATGGGAATCGATGGGCCTTCTAAATTCCCAATGACAAGTTTGAAGCTTTGCATTTAAGTGAAGATTGATAGGTTAGGATGGAGCATTACCGTTAATCCTTTACCACACCATTTACTGCACATAAATACATAAATACATATGTACATACATCTCGTTGCTACGAACAAAGCAAGGCAACGAACAAAAAAAAAGAGAAAAAAAATCAAAATACGAAAACGTTCGTATGTATGAATATTTATATACAGACATACATGTATGTATGTATGTGTGCTGCCCACCAGTGTTGCCCTTTTAGCTTTTTCCGGGCGAGCAGTTCTTCTACAATTCGTTGTGAAATCTCAATGCTCCCCTCTTTCTCGGAAAGTTCCGAAACTACCGCAAGCAGGGCGCTATGGGCCTGTAGGATAATAAAAAACATTTAAAGTTCAATCCCTTGTGGGAGAGCCTTGGTTGTATTTGATTCCCTTTTGGGCTAGGAACATGCAAAGTAGTCCTTTCGTATACAATTTTAGCTTGTTAATTTTGAAACACAGCCAAACGTTCTCGCTATTAAGCTCGATGCCCTCTTGTTCATGAATCAAGTGGCTGACTTTCAGCAGTAAGTCGCTATTTTGATCCAGTCCCGCGAGCGTGGAGGCCAAAAACTGATCGACTTCTGGAGGGCACTGCCTCTCTATTTCCGCCGTAGACATCGTCGGCTCACGAGCCAAAATCGTGGCTTCCATAGTTTCAACTTTAATCGAGATCGCAGCATTCATATTCTCTTCCGACGGGTTCACTTCAGGGCTGGACTCCTCCCCTTCCTCGTCCTTGGACATCATCGATTCGGAAGCAACAGCTTCCTCTTCCTCGTTGTCAGAATTCATATTCGCTTCCGACGGGGACACTTCAGCGCTGGACTCCTCCCCTTCCTCGTCCTCGGACATCATCGATTCGGAAGCAACAGCTTCCTCTTCCTCAGAGTCTGAATTCATATTCGCTTCCGAAGGGGACACTTCAGCGCTGGACTCCTCCCCTTCTTCGTCCACGTCCATCGTCGATTCTGAACTCGAACTTCCAGAAATTGAAGCGGCCTCCGAATCAGAATCAGAATCCATCAACAACTGACTCGGGTCATCCTTGACCTTTTTGTACAGCTCCTCAAAAATAATTTCCACCTTTTTCCCCATTTCGTAGCACAAGTGTTCGGGATCAGTGCTAGCGTTGCTAAAGATTATGCGTACGTCCTTGGCAAACTCATCTCCAGTCTGGTAGGCACCTGAATTAAGGCGATCTCGTACGGTGGACAAGTCCATGGGTTCGTCAACTTGGTACCCATCCACTGGCTTGTAGAAAATCGAGGCAACCTCCTGATAGTCGCTCGAAAACAGCGCCTTGATGATGGCCTTGCAGGCACTAATTTCTAAATTCTCGGCCATTAAGAAAAAGAACCACGTGCTTCCGTGAAAACGAAAAAGTTTTGTCACTGACGCCTGGGGCACAGAGTTGCTATGTGTGCCAGAGTTGCCAGATGATTTATACCAGAACGGTGTGCAATAGCGTGAACTTAAAAATGTATTTTTTAACTCGTTATAAAAATATATGTATGTATACTGTAACATAAAAGTTCTAAATGGAAAATGTTAAATTGTTTGATTTAAAAAAAAAAATAGTTTCCCTTTCCGTTTTTTATTTATTTTTTCCGCCATCTATCTTTTTTTTGTGGCCGTCAGTTGGCAACACTGGTGCACACAACTTGAATAGTCTCTTGGCGAGGCCCCGTTTCATGAACATACAGCAATAAAGAGGTGGCGAGGAGGTGGAGGAGAGCGGGAAGGGAGGCGGAGGAACGCTGTCGCGCTCTCACTCACACTTAATATATGGTATGTATATATATTTTTGTCTGTATATCGGTATTAATGTGTGTGTGTAAATTTATGGCAAAAGGAAGAAGAAAAGGGGCGTGGGCGGGGCTACGGGGGTTGGTCGGTTATTGTTGCTCACTTCCACGGGGTTGACTTTGCTAGGGGAAGAAGCAGAAAAAGGGAAACAAGAAGAAGGATATAAAAGGGAAACAGAAAGGCAGGCTGAGAAGATGGAATGAAGCAAAAAAAAAAAAAAATAAATAAAAGACTGAACAAGCGCGAAGAGAGCTTGGGAAGAAGCGAAGAAAAAAGAAAGAGCGCATTGGTATTCAACTTTTCCTTGTCTACACTTTTCTTTGCTGGTTTGCTTTCACACCTAGTTCTATCTAATTTGTTCTTCCGCTTTTATTTTCTATACGTTGCCTTTCACAACTTCTTTTTTCTTATTTTTAAAATTTATTTTTAGTTCTTTCCTTTGCTTCTCTTCTTGTTCTCGGTTTTATCTCTATATTACATTCTTCTTGTTTTTTTTGCCGCCTCTTTTCACTTCTCTCCTCCCTCCGCGCATTCTTTTTTATTTTTTTATTTTTTTTTTTTTGGCAGCTGCTATCTGTGTTTGCCTTTAATTTTCTCTTCCCCTGCTTCTTCATCTTCTCTTTTTGGGCTTGATGTTGTTTTAATTTGCCAGCCATTTTTGTTTGTCTGTGCTTCCTCTTCTCGCACTTGATTGATTTTGCCGATTCCTCTTCTACATCGTAACATAATTTATGGGGTTTGTTTATTTTTTTTTCTGTTTTTAGTGGGGTGTCTTCTGTTTATTTTTTCCTTTCTTTTTTTTTTTGCCAAGTAGATCAGATCAGAATGTTGGGCAAAGGGACAATCGAGGCTGTCTTTTTGTCTTTTTGCAGCCACCCTTGATGGCGCGCTCTCTTCTTGCCACTTTCTGGCTCTTTTTCCCCTGGAAACGCTTTCTTCTTCTGCGGCTGCTGCTGCAGCTCCCCTCTCTTCACCTCTCTTTCGCTCGGTGAAACTCTGCAGCTGTTTTCTGTTTCTTCATCCTCTTCGTCTTCTTCTTTGGCTTTATCAAAATCTTCTTCTTTTTTTTAATTATTATTATAATGGCTTGAAAACATAAAATGCGAAGTGTATATCTTATAGCAGGGAATTATTATCTATGTACATACATATGTACAGCTATAATAGATTTTTATACTATGTATATATTACATATGTACATATGTACTTATACACATACATCCATATGCACAGCAGCAGGCAAAACAATAGATTCATTACAGAAATAGTAATTTTAAAACATGCTATCAGATTTTTTAGGCCCGTAAAAATAATATTTTTTGACTTAAAAGGAAAAATAATAATTCGAAAAATAATAAATTGAAGAACGTGCAATTGAAGATCCTTAAATAGTAAAATAATAATTTATAGTCTTATAAATGAGGTTAAAATTAAAAAGAAAAAATATATAAAAATTATATTTTAAAAACCCTATCCCCTATTAACCTAAATTGTTGACCTGCATTGTGTTGGCTTGAATATGTTTGTATGTATGAAAACTTCGGCTAAGTGAATGGGAAAGCAACAAAATCATAGCCAAAACAAGAAGCGAACAAAAGGGAGAGGAAGTGGTGGAGTAAGAGGAGACGAAAGAGTGGGAGGGAGAGAGCGAAGTGAGCTGCTGCACAAGAGGTGGTTAAAGTGGAAGGGAAGAGGGAGTGCAAAATGGCGAATGGAGACGAAAATTTAATGCAGTTTTCTCAATTTTCTATGTGGAATTCTGCGATGCTAACGCTGTCGACGTCTACGTCGACGCTGACTGCGGCAGAGGCAGCGACCGAAGCAGAGGTAACAATAAACTGACGGCGACGACCTTCGTTGCTGCAATTGTTGTTGTTTTTGTTTTTGTTGGTGTGGCCCTCAGTTTTTGGTGGCCGATGGCACAAAATTGTATATTGGCCATGTACTAACACACACGCACGCACACACTCACACAGAAGCATGCAAACACTCAATAAATATAAATACACCGAAAAAAGAGAAAATAAGTAAACGAAATATTTGCAAAATATGTGAACTTTTTTTTTGAGTTTCTGCTCTTTCAACCGAAAGAGATTTATGTAAAATTCAAAAGCTTTGCTTGGCTTTAACACATATACACTGAAAAAAAAAAAATCCGGCAAATCCCAAAATTTTTAACATTTTCCTTATAAAATGTGATTTTTTTTTAATTTTTAGTTAAATTATTTAATATGATATTTTGAACTTTTGTCTAAGCAAATCTATTTTGACATTTGTTGTTGTTTTTTCAGTTAAAATTATCTCGAAAAATCATTTTTCTAGATTTTAAAAATATTGAAAGTGATTATTACATTTTAAAAAATTAATAAAAGAACGCATATTGTTGAAAGCAAATTTTCCAGTTATAAAAGTAAAACTTACACATTTTTTATTAAATATTTTGAATATTAAATATCCTTCAGGAATTAAAAAACTACACTTAAAACAAAATTCTTTTAGATTTCCTTTATTTGTTTGCATAGAAATTTTAGAATGTTTATTTTTCTTGCGGCTTAAATTGCATAAATTTGTACATTTGAAGTGTCAGGCATGTTTTCAGCGTTTATTTTTCGTATATACATACTTACATATATAAAGTAAAGATACTTTTGTGTATGTATCTGGTTTATGCGATTGTAACTGTTTACCACCTATCTGCCGCCTCTCGCTCTGCCTCTCCCTTGCACTTGCTTGTTCTCGATACGGCCATCTCTTTTTGGTGAACATAACCAGCTGCGACTTTAACTTTACAGTTGTTGTTGCTCGCTCGCTCTCGCTCACTCTTTGGCTGTTACTGTGTGTGTGTGTGTGTGTGTGTGTGTGTGTGCTTATTTTATGTTGTTGTTTTTGTTGCACCAAAAGAAAGAGAGAGAGAGAGAGAGCGAGCGAGAGATACTTTGACCTTTTTTCCCATCAAGAAGTCTCTGAGCTGGAGATCATTGCAGATTAAATACACACATAAATACAAAAAAAATTATATGTATATAAAACACACACACACACACACACAGGCGGGTATCCAGCGGATACACAGATTTGTATCTCGGCTTTCTGTCGTTCTTATTTCGCTTTTTTTTTAATATTCATTTTCTGTTATTCGCTTTTTGTCGTTTATTTTTTCTTTCTTATTTATTTCCTTTTTGTCGCGGCCTTTATGACTTCATTTTTTCGTTCGCTTCTTCCCTTGTTTCTTTTTAATTTTTCCCAATTTTTGGGTGTATCTATAAGATACACACACACACATACTAGCTTGTATATTGTTTTCGCTTTGTTCCTAGGCAGCCAACAATTTTTTTTTACTGTTTTTAGTGAATGGAATCGATTGAGGCGAAAGAGGCAGGAAGACACACACACACACTCACACAAAACACACAACACACAACAAGTGGAAGCCAAAAATCTGCATGGAACCGTGTGTATGTATCTTGCGTACATCCCTCCCATCGAAACCGAATCCCCACAAGCCCCGTCCACCGAATGCCCCTGGTCTCCAATCCTTTGGCCCATTACAGGCACCCCGCCCTGCAACCGCCTTTTAAACTCACCCCCTCGGTGGTTCAATGGACTCTGCCACTGCCTTTTTGGCCATACCCTCTCCTTTTTGGGGAAAGATCCTTCTTCAAAAAGAGTTGTGTTCGGTCTAGTAATCTTAAAGAAAATAAAAAATGGTTCAAAAATAACTGTCGTAGAAAAGCCTTTAATAAAAGAGTAAAATCACTATAATTCCCAATTGGTTCTAGCTTTTACTTCAACTAATTCTTAGTTTTGACTAACTAGAAAGAAGAATAAAGTATACGAAAACTTGGGAATATTATATTGAAACTAATATTAGAAAATATAGGTAAGGTATTTCCCCATAACCTAAGGGACTGTCCATATATTACGTAATCACCAGTGTGACCGTTTATGGTATTTTTACAATGTAAAAAACGCTCTCGCTGTTCATAAACGCATTATTTTATTTAACAATTAAACTTCATTTAGTTCGGTACTATGCTACTGATAAAATTAAATAAAATTCTGAACAAAATAGTTCGTTTATGGCTTTGGACAGCGGGAGTGTTTTTTACATTGTAAAAAATACCATAAACGGTCACACTGGTGGTTACGTTATAAATGGGCAGCCCCTAAAGAGCATTTAAGAGTCGACTTTTTACTGTTTTTTATTTGTTTTGCTTGTTTCTTAAGTTTTTCTTTTGGCAGTACACCAAATTGGAAGAAATCGTTGGCTATAAAGAACTTTGCATGCTCTGTAAGATCTCAAAATATTATAGAATTTATTATTATTAGTTATATTTATTTTTATAACCTACAAAACGGGAGAATTATAAAAGGAAGATAGAGCAAGATTTTATTATAAAGAGATTTTAGATATTTTCTGTAATTAAAACTTGTAAAGCTAATGCCTATAGGATCTATAGATCCATATACCCCGAGAGCTAGGAAAAGTAAACAACAACAAAAAAGAGAAAATAAATGGAAAAAATGTATAATAATACAAAGGAAAAATTAGCTGCTATTTTTCCATTTTCTTTTTCGCCTCTTCTCTATTTTCTCTCTATGCCTCCCCCACCCACATATCCACCATTTCTTTCGTTCGCTTTTTCGCCTTTCTTTGCTATTGCAGTGCAAATAAATAAATTATAAATGTCTCTATTCACACTCACAGATACACTCACCTAGCTATGTGTGTGTGGGCTTTGTACATTTGTATCTGTCGGATGTATTTCATATTTATTTATGAGCCAAGCGAACGCAACAAGAAGAAGATATGCTATACACACACAAAGCTATACTAGATACATCCATATGTACATACTCACTTACATAACCACTCAAAACATATGTACATATGAAATAGCAATTTTGTTTTTACGCTTCGATTTATATATAGGATTCAATGATACCCAAAAAAAAAAGAAAAATAATGGCGCCATAATATGAGCGCGGGGGGAGGTCGTAAATGGTGAAAAAGCGAGGGAAAATCGGAGTGCCATGGACGAACACGAAGGACCGGGAGACACAAAATTGGCGATGATGAACGGGAGGCAAGCTTAATAAGTGAAATATTTAAAATAATTTCAAATTCGAGGCATTTATGGCCTTTCAATAATCCCAAGTAATTGGTAAAAATATTTTTTGGCGAAAAAAAATAATAGAGAAATTTATTCAGCCTTAAGAAAGTGTCTTGGCATTATATCGGCAACACCCCATGCATATTTTTTAAACGTAGCCCTTAGCTACATCAAAGAGTGTATCCTACACTGAGAGAAATCATTACAACTTTAAAAGGCACCACAAAACTATAAGCAAGCTTACATAGACAGTTTTAGGAAAAAGCCATCACTACCCTCGTCATAAATTGCGTGGTTACCACTAGGTTGCAGCTAGAACTGGTTGAGAATTCTAGTCAATGCAAGGGAAATTGTTTCTCTTTCTCTGACTTACACTCTCCCACTCACTCTCCACACTCTTTACTTCTGTATCTTCGACACACATAATAAGATTTGGCTTTAATGGCTAAGTATTTTGATCACAAGAGTGAGATGTTCTTTGTAGGGTTAGTTCCTCTGATGTATGTATTTCCTATATTAAACTGTTATTTTCCTTGTTATCCTTTATAAATACCTCAGGGAATGCTGAATATTATTTGGTATCTTTAAGATTGTCCCATCTTTATCCAATTTAAATAATTTTTCATCAACACCCATATCCCAAGTACATGTAACAATCACCTCTCTTGTACAATCTCCATTTTCATTTGTAATTAAAATTCCCGGAAAAATAGTCAGCTACCTGGAAAGTTCTGGGAATTCACTCAGGTAGAAAAAATAAGGGATTTGTGACAAGCTTTGGGTACATGCATAAACACATATTATTGTTCAATCAGGTAGCCAGTTACGTGAAGGATGCCACATGATAATGAGGAAGGATGAGCAGAATAGGCAATCAAGGAAAACCCGCTGCGCAAGATTGCGATCGAAATTATGATGTTCGGACAGGGATTATGTTCTTCTAGGGCCCCTAATATGATTTCTGGTAATATTGGGTTTTAGTTGTTAAATTTGATTATAACAACTCATTACTGATAAGCCCACTTTCTTTTTCAATTTGATTGTTCCCCATTAATGATAATTTTGTGATCGTGTCGCAATCTAAGTCAAGTTCTTTAAATTCCTTTCTTATATATTTAGTTGTTTTATATGATAAGGAACTTGAGTCATAGTTTATATCTGGTTGAGCATCATTTTTGTTTTCACAATTTTTTGATAAAGCCATAAGTGCTTTAAAGCTTTTTTAACGGGATTTTCTGTATCTTTCGGATCTATTAGGGTTCTTTAAGAATCCATATTTACAGATCATCTTCCAGATATGTCCTGACATTTAAAAGGGAACTCCATTTGAAGATTCTATTACTTGAGATCTTAGAAAATATTCTGAAATGTAGTTATTGGGATCGAAATATAACTTATTAGATAATGTAAGTATTTTTTGTATTTTTTATTATTTTAAAAACTGTCTCAAGACATTATAATTTTTACAATTTCCTCATAAAATTGATATTACCTTATTAATTCTCCAGCATTGAAGTAGGTGTTTCTTCTCGTTTCTAATAGTCTGCGATTACAGATATAGAAACCTACAGAGATATGGAAATACTCACACAATAATAAAAAAAAAAGCGAAAATAAAGCGAACAAAAAAAGTGAGGGAAATCATGAGCAAACTGATGACAGCTAATGTTGGCTTTGTATTATCTGGAAATGTGGGCATGTAAATTCCATAATTCATGAATCACGCCAGCCAGCAACAATGTATATTTACATACATATGTATGTATGGATGTATATGTATTTATATGGCGTGTCAACAAAGCACAAAAAATCTACATGCATACATGCATACAGCGAGAGATTCCTACGTGTGCGTGGAATTTAACCAAAACGGAGTGCAAAAATAATCAACAATTTTAATTGCGAAATGCGAGAAAAAAAAACAACAAAATCAGAGTTGCCATGTCACGCTAGCAACAGCGGCAGGGTGGCAACCCTGGCAATTTGCCAAAGATCGAGCTACAAATTCGGCTGACTAACTGTACTTTTTCTTCTTCTTCTATTTTCTTTCCCCTTTCCATGATTCTAACATGGCCGCCCTTTGCTAATATCTCTCCTCTCCCTCCCCTTCCCACAGCTGCTAATTTACCAACATGAATTGGCAAAAGGCAGAGACGCCGAGGAAGAGAGCACACAAGGAAAGGCACAAAAAAAGAAGAAGAAGACCAACCGCAAAGCGAACGACAAAACAGAAACAACAAGAAACCAACCAAATTTGTATGTAAAAAAAAGTGAAGAAAAAAGCGTTTGCTTTGCGTCGACGTCGGCGTCGGCGCTGACGTCTCTGCCGCAACGTCAGGCCGCAACAGCTTAACTGTGGAATTTACCTCCGCCGATTTCGCTAATCTTCCACACACACACACATCCGTACACACATAAAGGGTTGTCACACAAATCTACGGAGATTTCGACTTTGGTTGGAAAATCCCCTATTTTGGGATTAAAGTATTCAAACCACTTTTTGGAATCTGAGTATTTTACACATTTCCAGTAGAGTTTCATACTGGAAAACTTTATTAACACTAAGAATTTTGCTTAAAGCTTTTCAATAAAGATATATAAAAATAGGTCCAAGATTTAGTTTTAAAATTGAAAATCACTAAACTATCCAAAAAGTATACCTAAAATATTAAAATTTTCAACAAGAATAAGGTAACATTAAAAGGTATGCCCAAATATTTATTTAATCTAATTTTGTATAATTATTTAATATAACTTAAGCCTTAAACTCCATAAAAGTAAGCCTTTTAAGGAGATACATTTCGGGGTCTCGATTGAATAAAGATTGAAGATATAATCGTACGCGGGGGAGAAGATTTTTGGGAAGTACCCCGAGGGTGGTGATTTCTTGGAGAGCGGTGATTCCCCTTGGGATCCAATTGCATTGGAACTCTTCCTCTCTCTCTCTTTCTCTCTATTCGCTATCAATTGACACTTGACACCGCTATTTTGGGGTGTGTATGCGTGTGTATCTGTGTACGTGCGTTATCATCACACACCTGTGCCGCATGTTTATAACGGCGCTTGTTTTTCTTTCTTTTTTTTTTTTTGTGTTAGTCTCCAGCATGCGGAAGTGTTTTCTGCGTATTTTCTTGCGTTTTTGTCTGCTCTGTTGGCTGGGAAAAATAGCTAAAGATACAAGCATAATGACAATGTATCTTGATTTTTCGCAATTTTCACTGCAAAAATCTAAACAGCATTTTGCATTGGCGATGACGACAAAAAGCAAACGAAAAGTGGCCCCCAAAACAACCGACGGCGCAGACAACTCGGCTCTCCACTCTCGGGATCTTGAGTCTTGACTCGACTTGTCTGAATTCGCATCCAAATCCAAGTCCGAAACTGAATCTGAATGGGAAACGATGTAGGGCCGGCCAGCCAGAAGCGTTCAGTGCCCTTCCACTCAAGGTCGACCCGTTGCCCAAGGGGATGATGCATTGCGTATCTCTAAGGGTGGAAATTATATAAAGAAGGGTGTCCTGTCCACCGATATTTGCTGCAGATATTTGGGATAACCATCGTTTATATAAAAAGGAACTTCTGGCGATCCTTTCTTATCATCCCTTAAAAAAAAGTCATTCATTATACATATAGTTTTTTACTTATTTTATTTATTTGTATCTGTATCTTTTACAATGTATTAATTTTACAAGAAAATACTTTACAATCATTTTTGAGATTCTTCTTGTAACTTCATTCCTTCAGCTTTAATTGTAATAAAAAAATTTAACCCCAATTAAGGAACTAATAGCTTGCTTAATTCTAATGACAAGAATATCTTTATTAATTCTACAAACTAATATGCCGATCGTTTTGCGGTTAGGGTATCGGCTTCAGTCAGAAATGCTATAATATTGATAACAATAATAAAACAAAAACAAAAAAAAGCACAAAAGCAATAAAAGCAACAAGAGCAAATACAAATACAAATACAAGAGCAAAGAAACAACGAAAAACGCAAGGCGCAGATGACGAAAACGACGATGCGATGAGAAGAAGAAGAGCCGGCGGACGAGCGAAGGAGAAGGGGGGATAGAAAGCGGCCGAGCGATAGAGAGTAAAGGAGAAGCCAGAGAGGGGTGAACAAGCACACCTGAAAGTCATAACGGGTTGTTGTTTTTGTTGTTATTCTGGCCGTTGCTTTTTTTTTTTCTTTTTACGGTTGGGCAAAACAACAAAAATCAAACCAAGCCAAAAACAAATAAATAGAGAAGATGATGGCAAATGGGGGGTAGAGGGCAAAGGAATGGCAGGAGAAGGGGTGGGCAGAAACACGCACGCAAAGAAAATGAAATCGCAAGCAAATAAGAACACA
Organism: Drosophila auraria; assembly: GCA_008042615.1. Classification (NCBI taxonomy): domain Eukaryota; kingdom Metazoa; phylum Arthropoda; class Insecta; order Diptera; family Drosophilidae; genus Drosophila; species Drosophila auraria. The sequence goes on from VNJW01011391.1 coordinate 28,787, forward strand.
AAAGCAAACGGAAAGCGGCGACAATGTGAAGCAAAGCAAAAAACGAGTTAAATTTACACCAAGAACGCGCCGGGAAAGAGGAGGAAAGAGTGGAAAGAGGGAGAGCGAGCGAAAAAGACGGAGCGCAATCACTCACGCGACCTGAAAAAAAACTTTTCCCGAATAAAGTTATCAATCAACCGAAAAAAGCATTTATCCGGATAACCAACACGCTCTCACAAACGCACGCACACAATCACAAAATCGCCGCTCGGATATTCCCGTTTTCCGGGAACTCAACTTCTTGAATTTCAAATTCCCGAATTCGTAGAAAAGCGCTCGTAAACATTAAATTATTTGCAAAAACAAATAATTATTATTCAATAAAGTAAACATCTTGAAGTAATTCTTAGAAGAATTCTAAGGCATAAACATTACAAGCTAAAAAGTTCGAATAACAACTTTTATTTGTAAGTTTTGTGTTCTTGTTGACTTACGGTACCTTCTCTACTTTCCCAGAAACTTGGATTAAGGCGTAAATTTTTTCATAAAGCTGTACATGATAAAAGATTACCAATTGCCACTAACTTTATGTATAAACACCCTTAAAAAGTTCTTAAAATTATCAAAAAATGTTCATTTTGATTTTCCTATATTTTATTTCCCATTTAAAAGGTCATTTGTAATAATAACAATAATGATGTGATATGTATTGTTACAAATGATTAATGATTTTACTATTTTTAATTATTGCAATAATATTAGTAACAGAGTTTATCTGGTATAATTGTGTGTAAGTATTTTTCAACTGTTTAATGTGTACATTTAATATATGCTGTATTTTTTTTTTTACTGCGGGGGCGCTGGATAAATGGGAGGTTGGGGGAAAAAGGAGGAGGAGGTGGAGGTTGAGGGGGCCCGAGGGTCGAGCGAAAAACACACAAAATACTGGGCCAGGTGCCCGTCCTGCTCGCACCCGCACCGCTAAACGGGCTGGCCTTGCGCAACGTGCTCGCTTGCTCACATACACACACACTCCGCTCTTTAATCTCCACAGCGGTACAGAGAGAGAGAGAGAGAGCGAGAAAGAGAAACACTCTCGAGCGGTCGCTTTGGCAGGCCCCGCTTCGCATCGCGTCGTTTTGTTTCGTTTCGCTTCGTCTCTCGTCTTTCGTTTCGTTTCATTTCGTTTCGTTTGCAGCACAACAAGTTTTTCAACGGCAGAGCAAGCGAGAGCGGGATAGACACACCAAAAATAATGCCAACGCACACACACATACTTGCACATTCACAAATATCTAACTGTTAACCCATTAAGGTATCCGCTCGTTCGCCGTCCTAAAAAAAAGCGAATACAGAACACGAAGCAGACACGAAAATATCGCCCGCATCTCGATAGATAAAAGCGATCGCTACTGATAACAGCGATAAGGTTTGAATGGTATAACCCCATTGTATGTAAATCGTGTATTTCCGGAAAAGATTCAGCGATAATGGAGATTCGGTCAAAGCGTACATGATCTATAATTAAGTATGGTATGATTTTTTAGTAAGTTTTTAGTAAAGTGTATAGGTTTTAGATACATATGTACAAACATACATACATATATAATCTATAAGTTGTTTTCGATTAGAAATCAAGTAAAGACCCAATTTTACGCCATCCAGTAGAGCTGGATTCGATTCTTTACTTTAGAGAATCGATCCATTCGATCTTTTCGTTTCAAAAAATCGATTTAATCGATTAATCGAACTAAAACGGTTGACCTTAAAAAAATAGAAAAGGCATAACAATTAGTGTTGGGTAACTACTGCTCATTTGGAACATGCTGTTCACTTGTTCTTTTTTTAAATAGAGTCAACTTACTCAATTTGCTCACTTGTTCATTGCTCACTTGCTCACTTGCTCACTGCTTATTTGCTTACTTGTTCACTTATTCACTGCTCATTGCTCACTAGCTCACTTGTTTACTTATTTACAAAGTGATCTTGATAATACACTTGAAGCATTACATTGTAATCTAGTCAGTGATGACAAACTGTATAGGCTTCATAGTTGTAACGATATTGTCGTTTAAAATATCATATCGTCATGGTTCTTCGATTGTGATCAATTTAATTTTATTATAACAGTTCATTAATGAATACTCATATTATATGTAGTATATGATAGTGCATTAACTTGTCGCATAAACATTTTTTAAAGGGAAAGAAACTATCCAGAGTTTAAACACAATTCAGTCTACAAAATATCATATTATCATCATAGTTTTTGGTGATAATTACTGTTCCGGTTTCTGTTATACGAAAAGGGAATACACTATTTGTGATCAAAGCTCAAAGTTTTTGTTAAAATTATTTTTTAGTTTTATTCTCATTTCCTACAAATCGGCATTTATTTTTGTTCTAATTTTAAGAGAAAACACCCCAAATTAAGGTTATATATTATGTAATGTTCTTTGTTCAGGGAAAACAACCCCAAAAAAATGAGTTATGGGTTTTCTTGTTCGGAAACCCCTCTAATGTTCGTAATTTTTATTTTTTCCATCAGCATGCTTATTTTATAACAACAATAATAATAACGCAACTTTACACGACTTGCTTATCGGGCTCTCGCTCTATCTTCCTCTCTCTTACCCCCTCCCTCTCACTCTCCCTCGCTCAATGCTTTTCGCACGCTACTCTGCTTTTGTTGTTGCTGCTTTTTTTGTGTTTTTTTTTTTCCTTTTTTTTTTTTGTTAATTCATTATTGAGGCCAATTGAATTTGTGTGAAGCAAAGTGTGTGTGTGTGTGTGTGTAGCTACCCAGTCGGACCTGGTCGCTTCCAGCAAGCACAGTTCTATGCGTTCTTTGACAGTAAAGAATGCATTCTCAATACGTGCAGTCTTCCTTTCAGATTAATATGGGGTGAAACAAGGAAACCACTGTTCTTTTTTTTTGTATGCTGCAACAGTTCTTTCGCAACATATAAATAACGTATATTACACTTCGGCAATCTTCGGGTTTCGCTTCCAACTTTAGTTTCTAAAATATGCGTTATATAACCCATCTGCAGCACACATCAATAACGGTTCTGTAGCAATGTATCTTTCATGCAAAATACCGCTTCAAAATAACCCATTGAAAACAGTTATATAACTGTTATGAAGGAAGGCTTAAAGAACCCATCAGTAGCATACACATTGAACCGTTCGGTGATAATGTATTAATAACCATTAAAACAACAATAAAAATTTATTTAAAAACGTGTATTTTCTTGCATGTAGGTTAATAAAATCGCACAATACATTTTTATATGTGATTAATGAAGAAAGCCTGCAATTATATTGAAAATTATAATATTGTTTTTTGATGCAATAATTAAATAACGTTATAAAAATAATAAATGGGAAACTAAAATTATATAAACTCACCATAAAACGCAAATATTATCTGAAATAAAAAATTATAATATTCTGACCTATAAATAGACGAAATCTAAAATGACAAACGTTATAGTTTTTATATTTACGTATACATACCAGATCTGAAATAAAAGTAATATATTATTTATTTTATTATGGCAGTGGCTTACCTTATGTTGTTAATATATCTAAAACTAAAATGAATTATCTTATTTAATATATAATATGTTTTCTTACCTCGCATACTTATAAAAATGAATTTCACAACTGCGTCAAGCAAACTTCTTAATGCAACTAAAGCAAGTAACAAAGAAAACGCAAAAACCAACCGCGTGTTTTTTTCATTCTCTTTTCTTTTTATTTGTTTGTGAGTTTCTTTTCTTTTTATTCTCTTATTTACGTTTCAAATGCTGGTTTCTGAAATAATGCATCTTTATACGTTCTAAGAGAAGCGACGTTTGCACTTATATGAAAGAGAAAGAGAATAAAAAACAAAAACAAATGCTGGTTTCGGATAGAACGCATATCTATGCGTTTTAAAAGAAGCGACGATTGCACGGACCCGAAGCTATAGAAAAAAAAAAGCCGACTGTTCGGGAAGCGCTCGGGTAATTTACTTCCAAAAAAACGTATATATATGCATTCTTAGAGAAGCGAAAGTTGCACATAATATTTATTTTATAACTCATTTCTTTGCTTCTAATAAACCAACAAAAGAACACATGTTATTGCAAACATCTAATATGTATTATATCATTGTTCTGGCGATTTTTGAGCTAGAATTGGAGGCATATAGAACCGTTTCAGAACCGTTTTTCTTTACAACCCGTTCTACAAGGTCCGACTGGGTAGCAGCGTGCTTGAATGAGTGACGCAGCGACGGAGAGACGAAGAGACAGAGAGACGGACGGACTTGCGCTGCGCTGCGTGGACGAGGGCCCGGCAAGAGACTATGCAACACGTTTAAATATGCGCAACCGACGAACGACGAGCGACGAACGAAGAGAGAGCACAGAAACGAAAAAAAAACACACTTGTATGTGTGTGTGTGTGTGCACAAGTAATTTGGAAGAAGCAGATGACGGCGACGAAGAAGAAGAAGAAAAGCAGCAGCGGCAGCAGCAGCAGCAGCAGCTGAGCAGAGAGTTTGATGACGTTGCCGGCACTCTAACTGTTCGCGGCTGCTCACAGATACACACAGACACATCCACACATTTTCCGCCCCCCCTCCCCAGTCTTCGCATTTTTCTTTGCCTTTTTTCGCGTCTTTTTATCGATGAGTGTTGTTGTTGCTGTTTGCTTTTGTTGTTTGGGTCAGAAGTTCGCGGTTAAGGCATAGACGACTTCAAGATCCCCTGCACTTAGAGCATATTTTTTGGGAATTTTCAAAAGCTTGTTTTATTTTTGTAAGTTATATGACCTAGTATAATAGGGTTAAGCAAAGCTTTTTTTAAACCAAAATAGCACAAATTAATTTGGTTAAAAAGAATAAAAACATCTGAAACTCTTTGTAAATTAAGAACTTGAACAGAATTCAGAATTTAATAAACACTAACTAAAAAATCGCCTTAATTCGTATGCACCTAAAAAATGCATATACCCTTCAGAATACAAGGCAGCGCATTACTGGCTGTAAGAAAAGCGCTAGCAAAATGAAAAACATGATTTCCCTTCCAGGCCATACAAATACAAAATAGTAGTTAAGTGTTAATCGAATTTGATTGAAAAATAAGGAAATGAATTGTCTATGGTTTTATTTTTATAGAACTTACAATTACTACGGTAAGGATGCGTGAAGGCAGGACAACGAAGAAGGAATGATACCGTTGATGACATGTGTAGGTGAATGATGATAGTAAGGGAAAGAAGAGGAGAACAGCTGAAGTTGAGCAATATAAACTGCAACGGCTGGGGTCGCCAGGTGGCCCAGCGTCCAGGTCTGTCCAGGGAGGGGGAGCAAGGACAAAGAGAATGGGGAGACAAAGAAAAGAAAATAAATACATGACGGCTTTAGCGATGCACTTTTTGTGTTGAATGACAAATACGATAAAACTTGCAGCAAAAAAGGCATTTTCATCGCACTCTCGCACATGTGTGGCGAGGGAAAAGGGTCGAAAGGAGAGGTGAATGTGGAGAAGAGGAGCTGAGAGGGGAAGTGCTCCCAAGGGCTGAAAATGCCAGCTGCTCGGCGAAAAAAGGGAAAACGAAGTGTGGGAAATGAGGGGCGTGGGCGGCAGAGAGAGACAGAAACAAAGAGAGAGTGAGAGAGCGCGAGCGAGCAACAGGGCTAGAGGAAAAGAGAGAGAGAGAGAGAGACTGCAGCAGCAGCAGCAGGCGAATGAAAGTGCATAAAAGGCAGCCAACTAAATGGTGCATTTGTGTGCATTTCTCTACGATTGTGCTCGTGTGTGTGTGTGTGTGTGTGTTGCAAACTTTGTAAGCATTTCTTCTTCTTCTTCGGACTCTTTCTTTCTTTCCTCTTTTTGTTGTTTTTATATTCCATTTGCATTTGCATGTATTGCAATTGCAACCGCCAGAAAACAAAAACAACAACCAGAAAATGATAAGCACAAGATGCGGAAAACTGATAATGAGGCAAAAAATGCAGCAGCAGAAACAGAAGGGTTCCCCTTCTCCCCAACCACAAAGTAATAGCTAAAAACCAGCAACAACAACTGCAAAAAAAACCTCGCTAGTGGAAAGTTGCAATAAAGCTTAACCCTTGAGGGTGTCTATGTCGCATTAATGGAACGAGTTCAAAATTTAGAAGAACAAAAAAGAAAGCTAACTTCGGTAAACCGAACTTTGTATACCCTTGCAGTCTGCAATTGGATCATTGAAAATTGATCCATTTTGGTAATGTTCAAAAAAATCATATGCAAATTTTGTAAATTTTACATTTTCATGTAAATCGACCGATCCCTACTATGGCAGCTATATGATATAGTTGTCCGATCTTAACGAAATTAAAACCGAAATTCTGAAACTATAAAAAACGACTATATCTCGAAATTTAGAGAAATTCGTTGAAAAACAGAGAAGTAAAATTTTTTTTACATTAATTTCGCCATCATTCCTATGGCAGCTATAGGATATAGTGGTCCGATTTTGGCCGTTCCGATATATATACGGCGTGCTAAAGAAATAAGACTATGCTAAAAGTTTCAGCCCGATAGCTCAAAAACTGAGAGACTAGTTCACGTAGAAACCGACAGACAGACAGACAGACGGACAGACGGACAGAAGGACAGACAGACAGACGGACATGGCTAGATCGACTCGGCTGGTGATGCTGATCAAGAATACATATATATACTTTATGGGGTCGGAGATGCCTCCTTCCCTGCGTTGCAAATATCATGGCAAAATTATAATACCCTCTGCAAGGGTATAAAAACAAATCACATTAAATATTTATTATCATCATATCTTATTTATTTAAATATTTATTCATTTAAATATATATTCATTTAAAATATAATTTTATTTGAAAAATATAATTCAATTAAATTTCCCTTGCACAAGTGTTAATTCGACACCATAGGGTTAAAGGTGGTGAGAGGCGGCCAAAGTGGTGTTAAGAAGAGTGGGTGGCGGCTCAAACACACAGCCACAGACACACACACTCAGGTGCTGCGGGCACCAAAGCAGAAGGCAGAAGGCAAAGTGCAGCGCAGAGAGGGGGGAGGTGAGACGGCGCGAGGTGGCGGCCAGGTGGAATGGAGTGGGAGATGGGATGGATTGCGGTGGGAAGAGCTGCAGCCGGTTAGCTGCTGGTGGCGGGGGCGGAGGGTGCCGCAGTCAAAGGGAGACAGGGTCCAACGGATGTCCGGTCCATTGATTGGCCAGGAACAGTGGCGGGGGGGATATGGAGGAAAATATGGGGTGGGGGAGGCCAAGAAGATGAGAGAGAGCAGGAGAAATAGAGGATTGTAGAGTGTAGAACGGAGAGTGGAGAGTCTTCCTACGTTTTTAAGGAATTTTATGAAAATACACTGAAATATAAATGTTCTAGATCTTTGATAATTTTCACTAAAATAAATACACACGAGAAATATTAATAAAGTCATCAAAACTTAATGAAAAAATAAAATAAGTACGAAATGATCTCTTTATTGGCTCGGTTCTTAAAATGCAACCCTGGTGTTCGGCTGGCTTAGAGCCCTCGAAATGCTTAGCCCTTTGTGCGCGGTCCTTTATTGCTTCTTTTTCAGAACCCTCTTCCTCTCTTCCTTCTCGTCTTCCTCTTATTTGGCAATATCCCTGCCCTGCCCTGCCCTTCTCTGCTCCTTTGGCTGCGCAATCGTGAAGCTTGCCAAAAATCAAAGCAATTGGCAGGGCCACCGGGTTCGGCTGTCCTGCCGAACAACGCCCACCGACTCGGCAGTGCCGTTAACCGCCCACCGCTGGTTAAGCGAACAGTTGTACATACATACGTATGTAGTATGTATACATACACACCGACAGGCACACGCATGCAGGCGTACATGTTTAGCCATGTTTACATAGCAAAGCGCGCACGAAACGGGGCCTCTCGCAGACCTCGCCGTCTGTCTCTCTCTCTTCTTCTATTTTCTTCTCTTTCCCCCATTCCCTCCCCCACCCACTCTCACGCTTCGATGACGACTGACGAAGTCCGCGGCCTTATCGTTCAATGCGTATGCTTTACCACTACCAAAACATATTTCGCACACACATAGTCCATACATAGACCCCGGTTTTAGAGGGGTTTACATAAGCTACAGGGAGAAAAGCCCCGCCAGTCGAAACAGAAAAAAAATCTACAAAAATAACTTGCACACACAAATAAAAAATACAAAAACGGGAAAGGCCCACACACAGCTGACTAATTAGCAAAGCAAAACACCAAAATCAAACCCCCGCACTCGTAACTGCCGAAAGAAGAAGAGAACGGAACTGAATGGGAGGGGGAATGCGTGGAGAAAGGAAAGAAGACACGCACTGGGAGTTGGTCACAGAATGCCCCGGTGACACCTGAAACCAATGCTCTGAGCGAGAAACACATATAAACTGTATTCCCAACTATAAATAAGTTTCCGGTCATTGGTCGACACTTGAGTACCCTTGAAAAAAGAGCTCGGACAAGCCATATTGGGATTTCTATGAAAATAGAACCAAAGTAGAAAGTAAGGTCTATTTCCATTAAGGGAATACCGTGTAAAAAGTCCACCATCAGTTGCATATTTATAAGGGGAAATAAACCAAGTTCTTGTAACAAAAAGTTTAACTTGAAATCTTCCAAATCTAAGATTTCAAAGGTAAACTCATATGACAGAATCTTCACATTAAAAGGAAGAAGGGTATTTAAAGATTGAGCTACCCGGTGAGAGAGGATCTACTGAGGACAATTTCATTGATTTATTATGAACAGCTGTTGCAAAAAAAGAACAAAGTTCAATGGAATAAGGAAGGTAATACTTGCTGTAAATTTAATACAAACACTTAAATAAACAGCTGATGTATTTTGATCAGTACTGTACATTTCTTAAGAAGAACTTTATACAAAAATCAACTTACAAGTTTTGGATCCGACTGTACTTTTAAGAATGCTTTGTAATTCCCCAAATTTGAAGATTAACTTGGTTCCAAGCCTAAAATGGACATTTAAAATGCTATCAGTATCATAGGACACCTGTTTTGGACCAACTGTACTTCTCGTGACGTCTTTTAACTCGTGTCATAGTGGCCAAATGGAATTCGACTTGGACTCTTGGACCCGAGAGCTAATTAAATTTTGGGTAAATGTTTAGAGTCGAGCCGACCTTTCGGCGCTGCGCAGCTGGCACCCACACAAAGGCACAAAGGCACACCGCTACCCACACACGCGAACACACCGATACACCCGATGTGGACCCGAGGCGCGCACACACACATGGCAGCTGCTCGTCGGCGGACTTCGTGTGCGGCGCTCGTTTCGCTCCCGGTTTTCTCCGCAACTCTGGAACGGGGCCTGTCTTGAGGCCTCAGCGCGCGCGAATACCGAAAACTTCTTGCATTTCGACGAGGAGCGAAAGGGACGGGGTGATTGGAAACGCGGGCGCGAGTGTGGGTGGGGTGGAGGAGAGGAGAGGTGGCCCATCGAATGCTAAGCAGGGGCTTGCTTACTGCCAAAAATAGAGACGCCCCCGCCACGCCTCCGCCCACAGAAAAGCACCCACACCACGGCTACACTACCACTGCCACATCATCATCATCACACCACCGACACCAACACCAATACCATTACCAATAATCTCTGGCAGAGCAGCTCTCTGCATCTGTGTGCGGGTCTTGTATATATGAGTATGGCATAGCTTAAGCTTTCCTTGCACAGTGGCTAAGATGCCATTGTAAAGTGGAAATGGTCCAAGCCAGGGGAAAGTTTTTACTTGTAAAAGAAAGAAAATAGCTTCAGGATAAGCTTTTAGGATGAACCTAATTCTAAAAAAGGAATTTTGTTATCACTGTGCAAAAAGTTAACCAACTAATAATTCAATTTTCTAATAATATTGAACTAATAACAAGTAAAATCAATTATTCTTGATTTTATTAATTTCCTCTTAGATTACACATGTCAATAGCTGATCCTATTTACCCTGTTGATTGGCTTAAAATCAGCAGACACATTGTTTTCGTAGCCTACTATTCAAAAAAATGCATTTTCTTCGAAATCGGAGTTTCAAATCTGTCAATCTCAACCGTTTCCCTTTAAAGTGCCCTATTGAGTTATCGTTTTAAATGCGGTTATTAATAATTAGTTCCTACAAAAAGAATTTTTAACAAAGTAACCGTTAAATTTAAACAGACATCATAGCAGGCTTTGGGCTGTAGTTGTCAAGGCATAATTGTGGAGTCGAGTATCCGATTTGTCGTAAGTCATTCTCAGTATAGCAGTGCCAAAAAGTGAAAAACATCTGTGACTGGAATCGATCCCGAGATCCCGTTAAACGCCGATTGCATACAAATTTGACCACTGTAAGTTGTAACAGTCAGCCGACGCCGGCGCCGCTGTCGCAGTCGCCGTCGCAGCTTAGAGCTAGTCTCTTGGCTGGAAGCAGGAGGGGTAGAGAGGAAGAGAAAGACACATAGTGAGAAGCAGACAGCGAGAGAGAGAGAGAGGGAGAAGAGGCGGAGGAAGAAATGCACAAAAGGGGGACACGAACAACAATTCGGCAAAATGTTCGGTGGCAGCGTTGCAGCGACGCCGGCAGCGACATCTATGTGGGTTTTTTGTTATTGTTGTTACTTAGTGTTCGTGTTTTCTGTTTTTCTTTTGCGCTCTGCATCCGCCGCCAACGTCGCTGCCGACGCCGACGTCGCCCGCACGCCGCACTAGTGTGCGTGTGCGCCGCGCCAGTGTGTGTGCCGTCCTCGTCGGTGTGTGCGCACACATTTTTCAGTTGACTTCGTTGAAATAATTTTCGTAACAACGATCACACTCGTTTGTATTGCGGAGACGGGCGGACGTACGTCGGCGTCGGAAGAGCTAGATAGCGAAAAATCCGAGAAACCGAAAAAGCGAAAAACCGAAACAAGCGAAAGAGAGAAGCGTGGGCAAAGCGTAAAGCTGAATAAAAACGTCGGCAGAAAAAAAAGCGCTAAACGCGAATAAAAAAACAGTGCGGTGCAACAACAACAACGTTATTTTGTTTTATTTTTTTTTATTGTATGCCAGCAATTGAGGAATATATAATACAACAAGAAAGCAGCAGCATTATTATTAAAACAACAAATGCCTAAAATAAATATATTTTTTCGCCACACACTGCAGACATGCAGTCAGCGTTTATATGTGTAAGTGTAAGCTTTATATACAAACATACCTTTATGTATGTATGAATAATTATATACAACAAAAACAACAACTGAAAAGTGCGCGCCTTGCAAAGACACACACACATGCATACAGACTGTGGAGACATAACCTTTTTGTGTGTGTGTAGGTGTACATGTGAGTGAGTGAGCCGGGGCCAGTGTGACCGTTGAGAGAGAAAGAGAGCGAGAGAGAGAGCGCTTTTATGCCGGCTCTCTCCGCTGTACGTGCGTGCGTGCACTCTCTTGTTTTTTCGTTTTTGTTTATTTTAAATAAAATACAAATATTACCGAGTTTATACAATTAATCAATAAAATATATCAATATGTTTGTGTGTTCTTTCTGTAGCCCCTGAAAATAAACTGTGAAAACAACAACCACAACAACAACAAACTAATAAACTAAGAAAAGCAAAAACCCAATAAATCGAAGGAAGCGACAAAAGGGAATCACAGAGAGGGTGACTTCTCGAGAGAGAAAGACACAGCGAGAGAGAGCGGAAGCCATGGCCAGCGAGGATGTGCAGATCACCAGCGTCATCGATGCCAATGGCCAGAGCCTGCCGCTCCATGGCACGGGTCTTGGCGGTCCCCTGGGGCCGCCCGTCAAGCAGGAGCGTCCCGACGACGCCGAGATCCGCGAACTGGCCGCCAAAATGAAGGAACAGCAGAAGCAACAGGCCGCCCAGCAGGCATCCCGCCAAGCGGCGATGCAGCACTCGAACGGCGGCAATGCCGGCAACGCCGGACAAATGCAGCCACCCATAACCAATGGCAACGGGCAGACCAACATCATGAGCTACCTGTCCCGCCACCAGAAGCTACCAAATGGCACCATGCAAGTGGTCCCGGCTCTAGCCGGCGCCGCCAATGGACGCCCGAATGGCGCCACCACAGATGCAGCAGCTGCTGCTGCAGCGGCGGCAGCGGAAAAGAAATCCGGCCCTTGCGATGAGGAGTCCATCAAGGGACACTTTGGCTGGGCGCAATTCGGCAAGGTGTCCATCCCGTACATCTATCGCCAGTCGGAGAAGTACTGCTCGGTGCGCATGATCGAACTGAAGCTGCTGGGCAAGTACCTGAACTGCCTGCATCCGGACATCTACTCCAGCTGCACCTGCGTGCGCAGCTACTACATAACGGACGCGGAGGCCCGTCTCTTCATCGAGATCAATCACAAGCACTGTGACGGCGAGTTCGGCCGCGATATCTTTACGCAAAAGGATCTGGTGGTGCGCCTGAGCGATGCCAGCAAGTTCTATCAGTTCCTGGACATTTGCTATCGCAAGCTGGTCTCGGGCAGCAAGACGCCGTCGGAGAAGTGCGGCTTCATCCGCATCAACAAGGAGTCGGTGGTGCCGTACACGGTCCGGAACAGCCAGCAGGTGGTGCCGCTCTTCTACTTCGAGGGCGAGACGGAGAACCTAAAGACAAAGGCTGAGCTGCTCAATGGCTGGGATCTGGCCTATCTGAAGTTCTGCTGCAAGGTCCAGGGCATTCGCAACGAGCTCTTCTCCAGCGAGAACGTGGCCGTCATCTCGCTGACGGACATCAAGAGCTACTTCCCCAATGGCACCGAATTTGAGGATTACTGGCCCAGCAAGGTGGTGGACTCGAATCTCCTGATCGGCAACCGTGCGAATGTCAATAATTCGGTCAATTGGACTCGCCAGCCCTCGGCTCCACCGCCAAAGGTCACAACGGGCCCCTCATCCGGATCAGGTTCGGGATCCTCGGGAGGCGGAGGCGCCGGCGGCAATGCCGGTGGCCTGAACAATTCCTCTTCCTCTGCCGGCCAGGTGCCAACCAAGTCGCAACAGCAACAGCAGCAGCATGCCTCGGCGGTGACAGCGGCGGCGGCTGCCCAACAGCAGCATCTGATGAAGCAACGCGCCGCCGCAGCAGCGGCCAATGCCAACGGCGGCGGTGGCGGAGTGCCCAATGCCGCCAATAGCTTTGGGGCCTCCCAGGCAGCAGCCGCTGCGGCAGCGGCCTTCAACTCGCAGGCGGTGGCGGCAGCCGCTTCGGCGGCAATGCTCTCGCAGTCGCAGGGCAATAACCGGATGCTATCGCAGGCCACCGTTCAGGCGCTGGCCAGCAGCGGTTGGATGTCCGGACAGAGTAACCTGCAGCTTCACGCCCAAATGATGGTGAGTTTAATGGGTTTAAAGAGGAGCAAGGCAAATATGCACAGGAAATCCTTCCTATAGGTTTTAAGAGGGATTTTGGCTTTAAGGGAATCGATGTTTTAATCTGATCATCAATATGCATTGACTTCTATACTATTTTAGATGGTAAGGAATTCGATACTAATATCACCTATTTAACCAGAGGTTAATTATAAATATTATTCGGTTCAAAAGTTCGTCTTAAAGACCACTCTTGTGGAACTAAATAGTTTTATAATGAAAGAGTAATGTTCTTTCGATTAATGCCTAAAAGTAAATCTTTCAGTAACTCTAAACTAAACTTACCCATTTAACCTGAGGTTATTTTAACTATTATTAGGTTCGAAAGTTTGTCTTAAAAGCCACTCTTGTGGAACTAAATAGTTTTTTAATGAAAGAATAATGTTTTTCCGATAAATTCCTAAAATTAAACCTTTCAGTAGCTGGAAATTAAACTTACCTATTTAACCTGAGGTTATTTTAACTATTATTCGGTTCAAAAACTTGTCTTAAGAGCCACTCTTGTGGAACTAAATAGTTTCTTAATGAAAGAATAATGTTTCTCCGATCAATTCCTAAAATCAAACCTTTCAGTAACTGGAAACTAATATTACCTATTTAACCTGGGGTTAATTATCATTGATATTGCTATTTTGATAAATTTCACATGGATTTTCGAGTTTATTTCTCCAAACAAAAAGGAGTTTATAAACTTGGGTTATCGTTATAATCCCAGTGATTGTAATGATGTCGACTTTAAATTAAAAATAATGACTAAAGATTATATCAATGTGCTAATATTATAATAGGCATGTCATGCTCTAGATAATTTCTTATTTGTTACTAGAATATTCTGGATTTAATGACTCATTTGTCGAGATATGATTTCTCTTAGTTCTTGTTGCTTTTGCAGATAAGCAAAGATTTGACCTATATAAGGGGCCTACATATGTGTACATATATTACAGAATTTTGGCTTTTATATATATACTATAAATATATATATGTATATAATATAAATATATATGAAAAGTTCTTGTAAAGCTGTAACGAAAAGCTGTCTTGGGGAAGAGAAGTGTGAAGGTTGCCAACTCTGAAATGCGAGAGTGATTACTTTAACCTTTTAGAGATTAGATTAAAGATGGATTTCATAAGAAGAATAGACCTTTTCTGCTACTTTATTTAGGGATTAATATAATTTTAAGTAATAGGATTTTCTTAGCTATTTTCGCCATTTGCTGGAGTTCACTGTTAAAGCTCTCCCACCCGATACATCGTGTATTTTGGAAATTAGGTCACCGCGCTTGGAGGAATTTTGCTGTTTAAAACATGTTTGTTGTGTTTGCTAAGGGGAAAAGCTTAAGCAGTGGCTTTTACCACAGTTCTTCCTCTTCTTTTCTGCTCCGTTCCATCTTGGCTCAAAGAACTTGGTAATGGAATTGGAAGGCAGCGATCGGGGAATGCTCGGGGGCCGGGTATTTGTATTTATTCATGGGGAGGGAGTGGAGTAGAGCGGAGTGGAGTGCATGGCCATGTTTAGTTGGCCTCGCTTACAAACTTACATGCGCTGGGCTATATAATATCTTTTGCAGCTGTGTGTGTGTGTGTGTGTGTGTTAGCTGCTTTTTTTTTTCTAGCAGATTTTTTTCACAGTTTGGCAACGACAGCGCAGCAGCAGCAGCAGCAGCAGCAGCGGCGACGTCAGCTTTTGGAAACTAGGTCAACTCGGCATCGGCATCGGAATCGGAATCGTTGTGTGCATAGAGGAGAGTAGGCACTGGCTCCATCTCACTCCCGCTCCTAGTCTTCCTCCCAGACAGAAGCCAGCCCTCTCTGTCTAACGTGTTGCCAACAACCTGTTGACGTTGCTGTTGCTATTGCTGCTGTTGTTGTTGCTGTTGTAACTACAGTTGAACTTCTCTAAGGCGGATTTCTATAGAAATATTTTTTGTATCATTTAGAGCTCTGTATTTAGGAGTATTTTTTACTATTTTGTATTATTTAGTATTATTTTGTATTATTTATGATTATTGTCTATTATTTTGTATTATTTTGTATTATTGCTGAATAATAATCCATAAAGAGCAATTTTTCTTTACAGAATAGTATAAATGTTCCTTATCAGCGTCACCTGGAAAGTGAAATTAGTTTTGTCCGTTTGTCCGCGTGTCCGTATGTCCGTATAAACACCTAGATTTCATTTAGAGCTCTGTATTAACTAGTATTTATTATTATTTTTTTAATTAATAATATCGCTAAAGCATAAATGTTCCTTATCTGCATCTCCTGGGGAGTAGAATAAGCTTTGTCCGTTTGTCCGTGTGTCCGTGTGTCCGTTAGTCCGTATCTCAGATATTAGAGACTTGATCTCAGAGACTTTAAGAGCTAAAGCTACCAAATATAAAGATAACATTCCTGTAAGGGTTACTTGCAAATGTATAGTTAATAACAATTAATATTAACTAACTTTAAATTTAATCAAAAACCCCATAGAGAACTCATTGTCAAAGATTTTCAATTTCATGTTCAGGGTTTATAGAGCTCGCTCTCTTTTTTCTATTTTAAGATTCACAATAATTCCGATTATTTATGAAAGAACAGCAGCGAAAGGCTAAGGAAACCAAGTTCTATTGAACTTGATATTGAGAGTAATATATATATGCATGACAATCTTATCAAATCAAACTATAAAACGTACACGTAAACACATTTAATCGTGAGAATGGAACGAGAGGCATTTGAATGGTTAATAGGAGGCCATTAATCGATATTGGGGGTTGAGTTAAACGATGCAATTAACTTCCGCCTTCTTCGTTTTAGAATTGCATTGGTAATTGCAATCTTAATTTATAATTTCCTCGAAACTAGGTCAAACCAATAAATCAATGACATTTAAACGTTTTTTATAATTATTATAATTGCATTTTAAGCAAAAGAGAAATTGATTTAAAATGCAGGTGGAATCAATTTCGTGAAAGGATTCTATCTAAAGTATATTTAAAGGGGCTTTATGTCTAAGAGATTTTTTAGAGAGGATTTACCTAAAATTCTCTTACCTCTTTTATCTTCCAGCAAACTCATGCGAACGCCAATCGCGTGGGCAGCTACCGCGAACACATGAACAACCTGATGATGAGCGGCAGCAGCCGGCAACCGTATTCCTACAACAATCCTGCGATCTCCATGTCCTCGGTGAACAGTCACAGCGGCGGTGGCGCCAATGCCCCGCCGCCCCTCGTCCGCTCGGCTGCGGGCCAGAATGCCAATCACCTGTAAGTACCTTTCACAGTCTATACGTAGCACCGCCTATCTCTACTTTCCCCCCACTACTGCGCCCCCAAAAGAACCTTTTCTAAATATTAAAATCAAAACCAAAATTAAAAAACAAAAAAAGAAAACCATTTGATATTTGTGCCTCTTTTCCCTTACGATCTATATTATATATATTTACATTTGATTACATATTTAGTACTGTTGATTTTATTTTAAAACTCGGATACAAAATCCGCGCAGAAATTGTGTTTTTCAAATTTTGTTGTAATTCGTTTTTGCAAAACAAAAAAAAGAAACTAAAATAATATATATCAAACAAAAGAAATATACCTCTATATATTTTATTCGCTGTTGTTGTTTATATATTATTATTATTATAATATTACACACATTTACTAAGTAGCTCTAATAAGGGTTGAGTTCTCAATGTCTAGGCTAAGCCCCCGATGAAAATCGATGCGTTTGAAGGGCGTGGCGCGTGCTTAATTAGTACCTTTTTGGTATTATCTCTTAAATAATGCTTAGTAGCAGTAAATAGTAATCGATTACGAGTATAAATGCTGGGTGTAGTAGTTTTTTGGGGGGGAAATTCGAGAGGCTTTGACATTGAGAAATCGCTGCTTAAGTCCAAAATTTTCTCAGCCACTAGGGTGTCATACCATATATAAATATATATTTTTTTAAATTTATTTGGATTAGGTTTGATTATGAAATAAACATTTATTTTTGTAGTTCTTTCTTTTTGCTCTCTTTGCTTTAAAAAAAAAAAAAAAATGAAAAATTTTTTTTTAAATTAATTTAAAATACTTTTTATCAGATATTACAGGGTGCCACTCGATTTAACTAATTCGAATTCAAGGATATACATTTGTTGTTTTTACATTTTGCTATTACTTATTGCTATTAAAAAAAAAAAAAAAAGCACCAATTGTTTTTCCATTCTCAATGTTTACACAATTTAATATAAAATAATATAAATACATTTCCGGAAAATTTCGGTCCTTGTGCACGCAATATATCTAAAGTTTTTGATCTGTGTTCTTTTTTTTTTTACTACAAAATATAAAAAATAAAATAAAACTGGTAGTTCCTTTCTCTCTCTATCTACTCTCTCTCTCTCTGCTCTTTTTGTCATGCAACACATTAAGTTTTGAAATTTTTTTGAATAAATGTCAGTTAACTTTTTTGAAAATAAACAAAAGAAAATTATGGAAAAATCTAGCAAGAAAAAGAAAAATGCATTTGCGTGTTATTTATTGTTGTTATTCAGTGTGTTTGTGTTTAGAGTTGAAAATCGATTTTCTCGCGCTCTTTCGTTTGCAGTTTTTTTGATTTTATGTTTTTCAAAATACCACAAAAAAAAAACCCAAAAACCATCATATTTATACATGCTCCCCGCACACATTCCAAACTCCAAAATTCCCCCCAAAACGAAGCGAAACGAAATTTCAAAACATATTTACTAACCAACGAGCTTTTTTTCTCTCTCTTTTTATTTTTTCATTTATTGTTTAAAGACGTTTTCACTGAAAAACTAAGCTATATGTCGGTAACTCTCTCGGAGGCGTGACAAGGAATATCTAAACACATTGGGAACGATTAACCACTATCTCATAATTAAGCCTAGTCGAAAGTAGAACTAAAACCCAAAAAAAATAACCCTCAACACAACACACACACACGCCACACTCAATACCGCACACACTCCACACACACACGACGCATCCTGTACATGCACATCCTGCTGAAGAGAGTTCCTCCCGTGTTTAGAGCATAATTCCGATGGTATCCCTAGCGATTGCATGTCCGTATCCGTAAATCCTTAACAAAGAAACCCAAATCGAAATAAGCTTAAATGGAAAGTAGAATAAAGACTATACTATATATACTATAATTAATTTAATAAAGCATATTGAACATGTACTTGTTTCTTTTTTCACATGGAATGATGTTAACCAAAAACCAACTTTTGTATATTATTATTAATGTTTTTGCTTTAAAAAAAAAGTACCTTTCCTTTTCTTGTTTCTTTTTCCTTTTTTTTTTTGTTTGTTTTGGTATACTCTCTTCCTTGTATGATATATAATATATATATACATTTAAAGCTCTTTTTGGAGAGACGAAATGTTAAAAACAAAATGAACTACAACATATATATTTTGAAAAACATAAATTTGCATTAAACTAAATAAATAAAATACCTAGAAAAACCCCCAACTGAATTTACATTAATCTATGGTTAAAACTATATATATATAAATATCCAAAAAATATATATAGGTTTATGTATTGAGATGCAGCAGAAAAATCAACAAAAACAATTTATTTAATGGCTGTGTGTACTGACTACCCCTAATGTTATCTTGTTGCGCGCACACACACACTCTTACACCAAACATACACATACCAACACATACATACACACATTCAACGGGGTGACTCACGACTTGTGACGAACGCGAAAAAGTTAAAAAAAAAAAATGTATAAAAAAGCCAGCCAGCAAGCAGCAGCAACAACTGAGAACAAGCTTTTTTTTTATTGGTGGTGGCAGGTTTTTTTAACCCCGTTTGGCCCCACCTCCATCTCCATCTCTCTCTCCCCCCCGCCATCCCTTCACTTACTCACTCACTCCCATACACACGACACACACACACTCAACTGAGAAAAAAGGAAGACATAAAGTGAAAGAGATCCTAGATACATTATATATAATGCGTGTACAAGTTGAAAAATATATATTAAATAACTTAATTATTATTAATTCGATAAATGTAAGGACAATCGATAAATTCAGTAAATTACTTTGATAAATGTAAGGACAATCGATAAATTCAGTAAATTACTTTGATAAAATGTAAGGACAATCGATAAATTCAGCAAATGTAGTAAATCCACAAAAGGGGCAGAGCAGAATCAGAGTCAAAAATCAGAGAGAATAAAAAAAGCTTTTTCTTGTGTGTGTTTTTGGTTTGTTTGTCGAAGAAAAGCTGTTCTTAACAATTTAATTATTTCATCACTGAATCACACACGCATAAAAACAAGCAAACAAGCTTTTAATTAAACCAAGAATAAGGTTCAAAAACTTACAAGGACAAAAGCAATTAAAAAACAAAAGCAGAGAGCAGAGAGAAAGCAACAACAAAACACAACATAAATTAGTCATTAAAAAAATAAAAATTAAAGTAGATGTTGAAAAACTGCGAAACAACAAAAAACAACAACAACGATAACGATAAAAAACACAACATCGATAAATTGACCATCGCCTCTGGTTTCTCATTTGTTTTTCATCGGCAGCAGTCGAGCGGAAAGGCCAAGGCAATCGAAAACCTATCGATGTCTCCGATATGTTTAAAGCAGTGTAAGCAGTGTGCCAGCGGAATAAAGCAGTGGATGAAAGCAAGACAAGAAAGACAAGCAAAACAAACAAGAGAAGCAAGCAGTGCAGTGCAGTGCAGAAGCCCCCCAAAGTACGAAAGCAAAGAATTAGAAGTGATCCTATTTTTTTTTCTCTCAATTTCCTTATAGAAGAAACTTATTACAACAAAATCGATTGAAAAATGCAATGAAATAAAAGACACACCAAACATGAAAAATTGTAAATAAATGAAATAAAAAAGTAACATAAAAAAAACACAAACAAAAAACGAAAAAAAAAAGATTTCGGGGCGGTCAACTTATGTGTATTGTATATAATGTTTCTAGGTCAAATGTCGAGCAGTCAATGGTGCAACAACAACAGACTCAACACCAACAACAACCGCAACAACAACAACGACACCAGAACAGCACTTACAACAACCAACAACAACAACAACAACAACAACAACAAGCACCCCAACAGCAACTCCAACACTCTTCTCCACACACCAACAGCCAGAATAGTAGCCACCATCATCACCATCATCATCACCATCATGCCCTAGCCAAAAGCAGCCACATGAATGGCGTCGCTAGCCCTTCCTCGAACTCCCCCTCAAATCCTGCCTCCTCACAGAACTCGGCAGCCGCTGCAGTGGCCGTTGCAGCTGCTGCGGGCTATGTTCAGGCTTTGCTGGGAGGCAATGGAGGAGCAGGCGCTGGACCAGGAGCAGGCGGAGCTGGAGCCGGAGCAGGAGCAGGAGCTTCGCCGGCAGGAGGCGCCTCGTTTAACTACAACCTGCCCTCCACCCGCGCGGATTATACGAATCTAGCCTTGTGGAATCAACTGACACCCGCCCAGCGATTGCTGTTTAGTCAGCAGCTCAAGGGAGGAGGTAGCACCACCCCGAGTACGGGTAACAACCCATCCCACGCAGGCGGAGGAGGACCCGGCAGCAATAAGAACTTTCCTGCGTTGCCATCCCTGCCGCTGGACACGGATCTGATCACCATGCTGGACTACAACAATCCCAACAAGGTGAACAAGTCAAAGGCAGCGAGCAACAACAATGTGGTGACCTTTACGAAGCCCATTGTCCCGCCACTGATCTCCGATGGTGGCGCTGCCGAGATAAGTCTGACCAAGAGCAGCGGACGAAGCAACAGAGGTGATCCGGTACCTGGAACCACTCCCAGTGGCACTACCATACCCCTGAACTCCACCCAGGCTCTAGAGGACTTTGCCAAGAAGTGCACCGTCATGACGGACGAAATGCGGGCGGTGATCCAAAAGGTGCTGGCCAATCCGGATCTCTCCACATTCATACAAACGAACAATAGTGGAGGAGGAGCTGGAGCTGGAGGCAATGGTGGTCACTTGGTGCCCTCGTACATATCGCCACCAATGTCGCCGGCAATGGGAGGACTAGGGAATGTGGCCACTCTGACGCTGGCCTCCAACCCAAATGTGACGATAACGCCGCAGTTGCCGCCGGGACACTTTCTGCACTCGCCCTCGAGCTCGTGCTCGAGCTCCAGTGCCTCCAATACGGCGGCAAGTCCACTGAGCAGCGGAGGTGGAGGCGGAGGCGGAGGAAGCATAGGTTTAGGCTTAGGATTAGGTAGTAACATTAGCGGAGTGGCGGCGGCGCAGTCGCCCTCCGTCGGGAACGGCGGCGGTGGTCGCCAGAAGAGCGTGATTTGCTCGACCAAAAGCAATAGCCTGCCCATGGCCATACTCTCGCTGGCCGGGAGTGGGAATAGTGGGTCAAATCCCTCGGGAATAGGGCGTCGCAACAACAACCACAATAGCAATTATGGGCGTCAGTCACACAGCAGCAGTAGCCATCATAGTAGCAATAACACATCCACACCCACACCCACAGTTACACCCACTGACGTTATCGATCTGTCCTCCTCCCGAAGGTCACTGGCAGCCTCGGCAGCCTACTTGCAGCAACACTCGTCGGCGGTGGCCCAGCAGCAGCAGCAGGCCGCAGCGGCGGTGGCCCAGCATCAGCGGATGGCCGCCGCAGCGGCCCATCATGCCCAGCATGTCCAGCAGAACGGACGCAGCTCGAGCGGCGGCGGCGGCAACTCCAGCTCCAACTCTAGCGGAGCCACTGGGAACGGCAGCACTGGCAGCAATTCCGGCTCTGGCAGCGGTAACTCCTCCAACGGCGGCAACGGTTCCACTGGCAGTGGCTCCGGCTCCGGCAGTGGCGGCACCTCCTCCAACAGTGCCTCGATGCATCTCCAAAGGCATGCTGCTCTGGCCGCAGCCGCGGCGGCGGACAGTGCCCAGCGGCTGTGCGTCATACCCGAGATACCGACGAACAACATGAACCTGACGCCGTACAAGCTGCAGAAGGTGTGCGTGGACAAGCATCTGGTGCCTTGCATCAACATGAAGGCGTTCAATGACTCGGAGCAGCTGATGACCCTCATCGAGTTCCAGAAGAACTTCTTTCCATCGGTGCCGCTGGATCACTGCAAGCGCCTGATCGAGGCGCTGGGCGTGGAGCTCTACAAAGCGAATCGGTGAGTAATTTTGATTAATTAAAAAAAAAAATTTTAATTAAAAAATTAAAAAAAAAACATTTATAAGGTATACATTTTATTATCTCTCTTTGCGGTTAGTCATTTGATTAATTTAAAAAAAAATTAAAAGTTAAAAAAAAAAAAAAATTTTTTTAATTAAAAAAAATTTAATTAAAAAATTTAAAAAAAAGGTGCTAATTTTATTATTTCTCTTTGCCAACAGTCGACAGGTGCAAATCCTGATGGAGTTCGATCGCAGCTACAACGAGAATATGCCGCTGGTGCAGGTGCGCGACATCATCAAGTATATGACGCAGCTGACATTTATGACGCGCCAATCGGAGCAGCCGCCGGCCAAGCGGACGCGCACGAGCTAGGAATTAAGCTGGGGAGCACAACATTTGCCACAATCATTAACAACTAAAGCAGCAACACCATTAACCAACACAGCAGCAGCAGCAGGAGCAGTCCACGCCAGAACATCAGTGGCAGCAGGAGCTGGAGGAGTCGTGGCTCCACTGAGAAGACGCGCCTTGACGCCGCCAGCTAACCTAAGCGTGGATTTACTAAACAGACGCAGGGCCTTGGCCCCACCACCAGCACCAGCTCATCAGGCACCTGCTGGACCAGCACAAGCACAGGAGCAGCAGGATCTGGAGCAGAAGCAGAAGCAGAAAACCTCACTACATCCTTCACACATTAGCAACACATACGAAATGTTGTACTCCCACAACCAACAACCGCCACCACCACCGCCACCAACACAGCACCAACCAACGCCAGCACACCAGCAGCAGCAGCAGCAACACCAGCAGCAGCAGCAGCAGCAGCACGAGCAGCAGCGTTTGCTCAAGAAGCGCCAGCATGCTGAACAGACGACGCCGACGGCCACCACGACGATGACGACAACAACAACGACGGCAACGCCGGCGGCGGCAGCCACCAAGAACCCCAAGTCGGCGGCCCAGAAGATGGCCGAAGCAGAGCATGCCTATCTGTCCAATTTGTATGGCAAGGCGGCGGCCAGCATGCTGAGTCCACCCCTAGGGAACGTTGTCCTTTTGCCCGACTGGGAGCAGCAGCACCAGCAGCAGTTACTGCGTCAGCAGCAGCAACAGCAGCAGCAGCAGCGTCGCCTGGCAGCACCACCGCCTCGAACCGCACAGCCACCCCAACAGCAGGCAGGGCCACCACCTCGTCACATAATGCACCGCCGGCACAGTGTGTGTGCCGCTGGCATTGCCAGCTTGTCGCCGGCCGCCTCCTCGTCCTCCTCCTCCTCGGCTGCCTCGCCCACATCGGCGGCGGCAGCTGCAGCTCTGGCCTACTACGGCAGTGCAGCAGCGGCAGCGGCGGCGGCGGCTTCCTTTACGGCACCATATCAGCACCACCATCACCAGCATCATCATCACCATGCAGCGGCAGCGGCGGCGGCGGCTGCCCACCACCACCACCACCATCATGCAGCGGCAGCAGCGGCGGCGGCGGCAGCAGCAGCGGCAGCAGCGCATGGCCAGCCATCGCCGACGATTTATCCGCCGACGCCGCCGCCCTCGGCGCCCTGGGTGCATCCCTGGGCGTTTGCGGGCGATGCTCCGTTCTGAGAGAGGACCGGCCGGAGGACGGGGCCGGACCAGCAGCAGCAGCAGCAGCATCAACCGTAGAGCATTGTACATTATTCGAGTTTCTAGGAGTGATAAGCTAATATTTATTAATTATATATATTTTTTTTGTCGCATATCTCTCGCGGGAGGAGGAGGAGGAGAAAGCAAGAGCAAGCAAGAGAGAGATTAGTTACTAAGTAGGCTTAAATTTAAACAAATTTCTCGGCATTATATGCCAACGTAAACAATAATCGACGATAATATCTATATATATAATGACCTTGGAGAGCTGCTTGGATTACAACATACGTTTTTGGACAAAACAAAACAACAAACAAGAAACCACATTTTTCAAATGAGAACTCAAAGAACTGATTACATATTATTGTCAAAAGAGAACACACACGAGAAACAAAAACAAAACATACACAAATCCCATACTTTTCGTATTATATACATTATTTTTTTTTTCACACAAAAACATTTTCGAATGAAGAAAGTCCGTTTATTTTTTTTCATAGCAATATTTATGCATACGCTATATATAAATTATGTAAGAAGAAAAAATCCACAAGAAGTCAGTCAAGAAATTAAATTTCTTGCGTTTCAAATAACTAAAAGAAAGTCGAGCAAGCAAAAAACCAAAACTAAAACCACATTTTTTGTAAGCTAAAAGAGAAGAAATCGAATGCGAGAGGTTATTCCAATTAAAGAAGAAAAAAAGCCTAAGTCCTAAGCAAAGAGTGTATAATAATTAAACAATTTCCAAATCCTTACAAGCTACCACTAAAAACAACTAAACTAAAATACACAAAAAAACAAAAGAGAAAAAAAAAACTATGTTAAAAACATACAAAAATCGAAAGATCGAACAAGAGCAAGAGTTAAGTGTAATTTAAACAGAAACAGTGTATGTATAT
>VNJW01011396.1:0-14400 GCA_008042615.1 Drosophila auraria
TGTTTATCATCCGATTTAACTCAAATTTTCAGAACACGTCCACGATTGCCTACTCATTAAGCCTATTTATTTATTTTACGCCGAAAATCACGCATATGGTTATATACCGTTTTTTATGTTTTTCGGGGGCGGAAGTGGGCGTGGCGAAATTTTAAAACAAACTTGATCTGCGTGCAACAGATTCCAATGTTGTCACCAAATTTGGTAGCTCTAGCTCTTATAGTCTCTGAGATCTGTTGTCTCACACGGACAGACAGACGGACAGACGGACAGACGGACAGACGGACATGGCTAGATCGACTCGGCTAGTGACGCTGATCAAGAATATATATACTTTATAGGGTCGGAGATTTATCCTTCTGCCTGTTACATACATTCTCGGTTGGCACTAACTTATAATACCCTTGTACCCTATGGGTACCGGGTATAAAAAATCATTTTTTTTGATCATTTGATTGTCCAAACCTAACGACACAATACCGTTTATTTGGCATTTCTTATAGTGTTTTTACACAGCGCATCTGCTTCAACTGTCAAAAATCGCAGCAACGACGTTTTTTTTTCGTAAGCAATACATGTGTCAGAAAGGGAAAGAAAAGGTCGCATCAACTCCGCATCAACTACAAATACTAAAACTATACTAACTTGTATTCAGTATTTCTACATATTCAGGTGATTTTTGTGCTTTGGCGCTTGTGTCATTTATTATAAATAACCTACAACTGTCATATACAGTGTTCAGTCCAAATCACAGAAATAGTAACCACTACCGTACAAGCATGCTGTTCACTGTATTGTATAAAAGACACAATTTATTTGAGCCATTTCATAAATATTGTTTAAAATAATACTTGTTCTATTTAAATTATACAGTATTTTATTTAGTTAAATATCGACTACTTAGACAGACCACTGTACGCCTACTGGATTAGCATCAACTCGGACTCGGTGTGAACAAGCGCAGAAGGAAAAGAGTTGATGCGACTTTTAAGCGGCTGTGTAAAAAGGCTATTATAGGACTTTCTAAAAATAGAGCGAAAAAAACGAGAACGTATTTAAGTATTTGCAATTTGTCAGCAGTGCAGTGCAACGAACCAAACTTAACAAGTGGGAAAGCTACAGTCAGGTGTGACCGACTGTGAGATACCCGGTACTCAAAGCATTGTGGGTGAAATTGAATAGCACATGAACATGGAATGTAGACAAATGAAGACAAATGTTGCTAGAAAAATGTTGAGCAACACTCGTAATAGACAAATTTTGTTAGGAATATTCTGTGAAACACCCAACAAAGACAAATGTTGCTAGGAACATCATGTGATGAGCAACACGCATGTGCGCTCTCTCTCTCCTTCTCTCTCTCTCTCTCATGAAGAATAAGTATACACAGAAAATTTATTGTTAGATAACTTCTATTTTTATCATCCAATTTTCAGAACTCGTCCGCGAATACCTATTTATTAAGTCTATCTATTTACATTAAGCCGAAAATCTTGCCTATAGCTAATATAACGTTTTTTTATGATTTTCGGGTTGGAACTGGGCGTGGCCAAGTTTTCAAACAAACTTAATCTGCGTGAAACAGATTCCAATGCTGTCACCAAATTTGGTAACTCTAGCTCTTATAGTCTCTGAGATCTGTTGTTTCAACATTTTGCTTAAAAAAAAAAAATAAAAAACAATTGAATATGTTGTATGGACTGAACATAAATAAAAATGGTAATTGGTATTATGCAAATTGTAAATAAAACAATTATAAAACCTATCTCGGTAAGCCGAAATTTATATACCCTTGCAGTCTGCAATAGGATTATTGAAAATCGATTCATTTTGATTATAGTTGAAAAAATATCGAAGTTTGTAAACATTTTACATCTAACATGTAGGATTTTACATGTACAATATTACAATTTACATGTAGAATTTTACATTTTCATTCAAATCGAACGATCGTTTCTATGGCAGCTATTTAATATAGTTGTCTGATCTTGATGAAATTAAAACCGTAACTCTATAACCGTAAAACTCTGCTATATCTTGAAATTGATTAATATACGTTGAAAAACAAACAAGTTAAAGTTTTTTAACATTAATTTCGATATCATTCCTATGGCAGCTATAGGATATAGTGGTCCGATTTCGGACCGTTCCGACATATATACTGCGTGCTAAAGAAATAAATTAATTAAATAAATAAATAAAAAATTTTAGCCCGATAGCTCAAAAACTGAGTGACTAGTTCGCGTAGAAACCGACAGACAGACGGACAGACAGACGGACAGACAGACGGACATGGCTAGATCGACTCGGCTGGATGCTGATCAAGAATATATATACTTTATGGCGTCGGAGATGCCTCCTTCACTGCGTTGCAAATATCAAGGCAAGATTTTAATACCCTCTGCAAGGGTATAAAAATATAAAAATAACACTATTATTATTGATAAATTGAAAGGGAAATTGACCCCTGGTCTATTTATTTAGTTATTTCACAAGAAACCAATGCATTATTCAAATTTGGACTTGGAAAATTTTAAAGACATTTTATTGACAACAAACGCTCTTAAACGAAAATTGTAAAGGTGTTTTCCCAGCCGGGGTGAGTTCAGCGGTTAGCCAGTACCTCCACAAAAAATGTATAATATTTCAGTGGACCGTGTGGGCGAGTTTTGCGTGTAAGGGTGCCTATTAGTTAGGAATCGAGGGATTTAGTGGTTAAGAGGGGTCTAGATGATCAAGTAAAGCTATATGGGTCTACCCTAACCGATTTCATAACCTTCAGGTCACCTCTAACCAGATATTTGCTAACGATAACTCTCCAAAGGCCTTACGAACAGAATCTTCGCCAAGAAGAAGGGGTATATCCCGTCACCAACAAGTTTGATATTACGAATTATTAAGAAATATGGTTCACTCTAGGAATTCACACCAAGGTTGCTCGTAGTGCCAACTCAGCCATACGTCGGGCCTCGAATCCGCCGACAGTTAACATTTGGTTAATGTAAGCACGGGAAAACCCAGAAACTCGCATTAACCTAAGTTTAGAGTCGTTTCGGGAGCCTTTAGCGACTCTGGCAAACTGTATTTAGCCTTAAACCAGATTGAACCTGTAAGTTTAGAGGCCTACGTCCAACTACAGTTAGCGTCTACACTCGGTCTAAGATTAATACTACAATAACAGTACTCGGGACTAGGCTCTGAAATTTATACTAAAACTACGGCTAGTATAATCTCGGGCAAACCCTGAACCCCTGCTCTGTTTATGAATAACCTTGAACTGAAAGTCACCATGACCAAGCTCCGAAATTTACGTTAAACTAAGGTTAGGGACAACTCGGGCAAACCCTGGGTCTCAACTCTAACCTCGATTATTGTCTAAGCTAAAGCAAACACGGACGACCCCAGAAATTTGCGCTAAACTACGGCTAATGCTTTAACTATCGCAATAACGGGCGGGCCCCAGAAATTTGCGCTTCACTACGGTTAATACCAAACTAGGACAAAAACGGGTAGACCCAGAAATTTGCGTCCAAGCTACGGTTAATACTTAACTATTGCAAAAACGGGAGAGCCCAGAAATTTGCGTTCAAGCTACGGTTAATACTTATCTATTGCAAAAACGGGAGAACTCAGAAATTTGCGTTCAAGCTATGGTTAATACTCAAATACTGCAAGAACGCCAGAACCCAGAAATTTACGTTCAAGCTACGGTTAATACTTAACTATTGCAAAAACGGGATAACCCAGAAATTTGCGTTTAACTACGGTTAATATAGGTTTCAGTTAGTTTACATGCTTACCCTAAGTCGGCAGCCGCCGACCCTCGAGTTATTCTTCATCAGATAATACACACACGTGGATTCAATTTTCATGTTAATTTCCAGTTTTATTCACTTAGCTTTCTTGGTTTTATACGATTTCGTTTCGTTTCGATTTTTATTTATACACTTTTTCGTTTAAATGCCTGGCTGCACCAATCTTATTCCTATTCGCCTCTCGTTCCCTCTTAACTGCTCTGCGTATTCGGAACATCGCTCGCATATTTCATCTCACTTGCGGCTGCGCTGTCGACGTCGGGATCTCGGCTTATCAGGTACATGCAGAATTTTTCGGTCGTGGCCGTGACCGTGAAAATATTCTTTCTCTCGCGTCCCTTTCGTCTGTCTCGTGGCAGCGCTGTCGGCAGCACCGTCGGCAGTGGGCTGTCTAGGTTGTCATGTATATGTAGATATTTTCGGCCGTGGCCATGACCGTGAAAATATTCTCTCTCTCCCGTCCCTTCGACTGACTCGCGGCAGCGCTGTCGGCAGCGTGGTCGGCAGCAGGCTCTGTGGCTTATCGTGCATGTGCACGCCATGCACGCGTGGTTTTGCGGGCCCTGATTCCTTTTTTTTCCCTCTATGTCCCCCTCTCTCAATACATTGCAAACTATTTCCTCCTTAGTTCTGCCTTATATTTAACTTCTGTTACTTAAAACTATTTAACTACCTAGATCCCCTCGCGGGCGAACTTAAACTAATAACAATATATGTAAGGCTTTCCCCTTAGTGGCGGAAACCTAAATCGCCGCGCTGGCGAACTTAAACCAATAACAACCTAGATAGCCGCGCGGGCGAACTTAAACTAATAACAACCTAGATAGCTGCGCGGGCGAACTTACAATTAATAACAATATATATATAACGATTTCCGCAGCTTGTTTTTGTGACGGCTCCCTAGGGGTCGTCTTCTTCCTCGAAAGAGGAAACTGGCTCCCACGTGCAGTACTTCGCCCGTCTGCCACCGGTTCCTTGGGACTCTCCTGCTGCTTCGCCGTCGTCCCCCGTCGCCGCCTGTTTGACGACTCGGCCAGGTTCCACGAGTTCTGCACGTTCATGTCCTGATTCCCTTTGTGGGGCACCCTCTATGGCCTCGATCCGACGGAGACAACCCGGGGATGCCTCGTCATTGGGATTGTGCGGGCTTGCGTTTGGTACTGTGGGGGCTTCCCTCGCTTTCTGGGGGTCTCGCTCCTTGCAGTGGGCGCGAAACCAAGCGGGTGGTTCTCCTCCGGGCGGGGGGACGATCTCGCACACCCTCTGGCACACCTGTGTCACCCGATATCTGCCGGGGACAGTGACGCGGCGATATTCCTTCGTCTCTGCTATGAAGTGAGCCGTCCAGCATCGGTCTTCCTCTTCCTCCTCCTCCTCGTCCGACGAATCTCTCTCTCGTCTCTGTAAAGACTCCTCCTCCTGCCTTTGGTATACCCCTCTCCCATGCCTCGGGTCGCGGGGCCTCTTTGGGCACGGGGTGGGTTTGCATCCGCTGGGACCGAAAGCATCCCGGGGTTGATTCGTCGACGTCGTTGGGTGGGGTGGCCGGTAGCTGTACCCCCTAGGGTCCCTTTGTCGGAAGCTCTCACGGGGCTCATGCCAGTAATATGACTGCGGGTTATATGTATTGTATGGTGTGTTACCCTTGCCACTGGGTGATCGGAGGTCTTCGGTGTAGTCGGGGATGGTGGCCTCTGGCTCCCTGGCGGATACCCGTATGCCCTGGGATCCTCGTAGAACGTCTCCTCTCCAAGGCCATCGTGAGGCGAGGCGACCCTTGGTGGTGATAAGCCGCTCGTACCCCAGTCGCCACATGATCGGTGGTTGCGGGCGTAGGCTGGGGAGCGGGTAGATGATACGCTCCCGAAGGGTGAGGATACCCTGTCCGGGGTGCGCGTCGGCGAGTACCGTCTAGGGGGCCCGTCGTTCGGCGAGAAGTACCCTGGTACGCCTCCCCAGTTTAGTGACCCCGGGGGGGATGGGGTCCGGTACGACACTGTTTCGTCGTCGTCGTCGCCCATTCTGCTATTCCGTGGTGGGTGGCTGCTTGTTGACAGGTCCATGGGACTAGCAGGGGCCGGAGATTCCGAGTCCGTCTCGGAATATGTGCGTCGAGTCCGACTTGTTAACCCTCTCACGCGGGCTGCTCCCGGGTCCGCACCACTATTGTCGTCCTCCGTTATATCTGTGGAAGGGAAGATCGCTTATCTTAACCGTTACCCTATACTCTGACTACCCTACCTACTGGCGCAGCTTACAATCTATGACTTAAGTCTAATTACTATGTTTCTTAAAGTTTAAGTTATTCAGCCATACTTTACGTGTCCATTTCTGCTTCACTGGTCTGGGGTTCTTCTCGGAACTCTCTTAGTTCGGCGATGTTGGCGACTCTTCGCTTGCGCTCACCTGTTTCTGGACCCTGACGATGTTAGGTGAGACGAACTTCAGCACCCTGTACGGCCCGTCGTACTTTGGAGCTAACTTCGCCGCGAATCCCTCGGCGCCTTTCGATAGTTGGTGTTGCCTGACCAACACCATGGATCCCACCGTCGGCCGCCATTCCCGTCGTCTTTGGTTGTAGAGCCGCCTTTGGTCTGCACTGGCGCGTTCTGCGTTGATTTTGACGACCTTGAAGATCTCTCTCATCTTGTCCGCTTTCTCTTGAGCCCCTTCAGCGTGGTTACCGTTCCCTGTCGTTGCTTCTTCATACAAGGCTTTGGGCATCCTTGGCCCCCGTCCCTGCATTAAGAACGTCGGGCTGAAATTCTTGGTGTCGGAGACGCTCGAGTTGATTGCCAGGTTTAACTCTGGTAGGAAGCTGTCCCAACCCGACTGCTCCCCTTCGATGAATTGGGCTATCATCGTTTTCACGGTGCTGTTTTCCCTCTCAGTGGGGTTTTCGTGCGGGGAATACGGGGCCGTGTACTGTAGCTCGCACCCGAGTCCTTGGATGTACTCCTTGAACGTGCGACTCGTGAACTGAGCGCCGTTATCGCATAAGAGCACTGTGGGCACCCCGAAGTGTCCCATGATCCGCTTTTGGAAAGCCTTGATGAGTGCTGCTGTCGTGGCTTTCCTGAGGGGGACGAGCTCAACCCATTTCGCGAAAGCGTCGAAAAACACGAGCAGAATCGTATTTCCCGCTTTGGACTTTGGCAAGGGGCCTACGAAATCGGCGCACCAAGTCGAACAAGGCTCGTTCACTTCTCGAGTCAGCATGTGTCCTGCCGGCTTCTGTTGGCTGACTTTGAATTTTTGACAGCTGACACAGTTCTGTACGTACCTCTTAACGTCTCGGTACATTCCGGGGCAGTAATATTTGGCCGAAACGCGGAGGATGGTCTTCCTTATCCGTAGATGTCCGGCTGTAGGAGCGCCATGGCACTCCTCCAGTACTCGTCGTCGTTGTGGGAGTGGGAGCGTCGTCTGGTCGAAATCCTAGACGGCGATAGATTTGCCCATTTTCCCATGCGTAGTCTGGCATCTTCTCGGGGCACTCCTGTATCTCGTCTCGTTTTCGTATCCACCACACGCACTTCTCTTCCGCTTCTACCCTTTGGAGCGTCCCCATCGGTTGACGAGAGAGAGCGTCTGCTATCACGTTTTGAACCCCTCGTCTATACACTACCTAGTATCGGAATTGTTGCAGCTCGAGGGCCCATCGCGCGATCCGGCCAGAAGGGCTCTCAATCGAGTTCAACCACTTTAAAGCGAGGTGATCCGTGATTATGATGAACTCGTACCCTTCGAGATAACAACGCCACTTCCGTATGGCCCATACCACCGCCAGGCACTCCTTCTCTGTCGTTGTGTAGTTCTCATCTGCCTTGTCGATTCGTCGGCTGATGTACGCGATCACCTTTTCCGTGCCGTCGGTTTCCTGAGTCAGCACGGCTCCTAATTCGATGTCACTGGCATCGGTTTGTACTGAGAACTTGCAATCGAAGTCTGGACATGCGAGGGTTGGGGCACTGGTGAGACGTTCCTTGAGTTCCTCGAAAGCTGCTTGTTGACTCGCATCCCAATGCCATCTGACCCCTTTCCGAAGGAGCCTCGGCATGGGTTGGACAACCATCGCGAAGTTCGGTACGAACCTCCGATACCATGTTGCCATCCCCAGACATCGCATCAACTCTTTCAGTGAAGTCGGGGCCTGTAATTCTCTCACCGCTGCCACTTTCTCGGGGTCCGTATGGATGCCTTCTCCGCTCACCATATGACTAAGGTATTTTATCTTCTTCTTGAAGAATGAGCACTTGTCCTTATTGATACTAAGGTTCGCTGCTCTGAGTCTCCTGAATACTTCTCGTAAGTTCCGTGCGTGCTCTTCGAGATCCTTACCAACCACGACTATGTCGTCCAAATAGGCGAAGGCAAACGGTTTTAGTTCAGGCCCGATGACACCGCTGCCGAATGAAGCCCAAATGGCATGACTCGCCATTGGTAAACTCCTCGACCTGGTAAAGTAAACGCTGTGAACTGCTTGCTATCTGGGGCCATTGGAATCTGCCAATATCCACACTTCAAGTCGAGCGTTGACAGAACCTTGGCCTGACTGAGGCGTTCTAAGATGTAATTTATCATTGGCGTTGGGTAGGCGTCCGGGATAGACCTTGCGTTCAATTGCCTAAAGTCGACGCACATCCGCCATTCGTCGTTCTTCTTACGCACGAGCACAATGGGCGCGCTGTAGGGACTCTTCGACGGTTCTATTTGCCCCATAGCCAATAGTTCATCCACCTGGGCGTCGATTACCCGCTGCATAGCTGGGTTCTTGGGATAACAACGCTGTTTTACCGGTCTGTCATCCCTCATTGTGATCGTGTGCTGCGCGATGTGTGAGATGCCAGCCAGTCCTTCAAACCCGGCCAACTCTTGTTCGAGGAACTTCTCGATACGCTCCTTCTCTGACGTCGTCCAGTCCTCGTCGCTCTGCGTCCTTTCTTGACATCCCTCGACTCCGGCATGTTCTGCCATGTCTTTTCCTGATACTGCTCGTCCCGACGTTGACGCCTGGAGCATTTCCCTCTCGGCCGGTTGTTCTCCTGATCCTCCTGTTTTGGGGTTGACGTCCCCTTGCTCTTCTTTATCTCCATTGAGCGCGTGGTAGGATGCGATGGGGTCCTGAGTACCTCGACTCGCATGTTCATCCTCACTCCTCGAATTCTCTGCTACCGTCTCCTTCATGGGTTGCTGTTTCCTGGTTTCTCGATCTACCAATTCGTATATTGGTTGTAGATTCCCTGTCTGTGTCCTTGCTTTCTGCTCGTTCCCTGCTGTTCTGGCTAATCCTCCGGGATCACCTGTTGCGTCTTGTGAATCCTCGCCTGTTTCGACTGTGTCTTCGTTTTCCTGGTTATCGACGAAGTCGTCTTGGTCTCTTATCTCTTCCTGGTTCATGCTGCTCTTCGATTATAGCCGCTCCCCGACATCCTGCTGCCTGTACCTTTTCTGTGCGATTTGCTCGGAGGTGTAGACGTGCCCGTTCACATCGTATGGTGGTCCCGATGGCACACAAGAAATCGAGTCCTAATATGACCTTTTCTAGCATGGAATCCATCACCAAGAGGTCTACTTCCGCAGTCTGTCCTCCTAACGTCAGGTCGGTGATCACCATCTTCTTTATGTCGACGCCGGTGCCATCAGCTAGTCTTAAGCTGGTGCATACGTCCCTTATTGCCGCTGGTGCATCTATCCGCCGAAGGAGATTTTCGTTGACGAAACTCCTCGTAGCCCCGCTAACAACTGTAGCTAAGACTGGAAAGTCACCGAGGTGTATCTTTGCCACGATCTTTCCGTCTTCCACACGTAAGGGTGCGTTGCATTCCGGATGTCTATTACGCTCGTCCCCGACTATTCCAGGTTCGGTCGGGGACGCTGTTCGTTTCCCGCCCCCGGTCGTCTGCAGCAATCGATTGTACGGACTCCTTTTCTCCTGCAATCCCAACATACTAGGCGTCGAGGGCCTTATCAATCTCTAGCGAAATGATCGTCTCCTTCGCAGTTGTAACACACTCGCCTGATTGGCGGTGACTGTGGTGCCTCTTGACTCATCATTCGGTTCGAGATCTCTCCTATCCCCGGGTTAGAGGGTCGTGGTTGAGAAGGAACAAGGGGATTTCCTCGGAATGGGTTCCTTTCCCGTGTTAGGGTCAGCTGGCCTTGTGACGTCATCCGATCTTGGGGATTCCCTTGAGGTGGACGCACGTTTCTGAACGCTGAGTCCCGGGCCTGTAGACGAGCAAGTTAACATGCCCCATCTCCCCGGCATGAACGTACCTCCAGCATACAACGCAGACTTGGCAACTGCAACAACAAAAATCGCCAACAAGCAAGAACTCTGACGAACACACACA
Organism: Drosophila auraria; assembly: GCA_008042615.1. NCBI lineage: Eukaryota > Metazoa > Arthropoda > Insecta > Diptera > Drosophilidae > Drosophila > Drosophila auraria. Next base: position 10,172 of record VNJW01011396.1, read on the forward strand.
TCCTTGTAATTTGACAGACACACACACATTTGTAATAAATGTCATCATCATTCTCATTTGGTACTCCAAGCAATACAGTCAATTTATTGGCAAGCTCCTTTCCAGCATATTCTAAATTCATACTCGCAGGATGTCTCCTCTGCTCCCTCGGACCCAAGACTGATGCCTCCTCTGCTCCCTCGGACCCAAGACTGTAACTAGCTCGATCGCGATATTGTATACTCTCGTATTCTACTGCGAATTGCAAGAGCTGCCGCAGCGTCGAGAAGTCGCTGCGCTTCACATACATCTGGTATGCGGGTTAGGACTTCTCGTAGATCCTATCTAATTCCGCTGACTGGCTATATGCAGCGTGCAGCATGAGAGTACGAATGTCGACAACATAGTCCTTGAAATGTTCCCCTTCCCTCTGATATGTCGTCTTCTAGACGTCTGAAATAATGGGGGAGGCAAGAAAAAGTCTAAGAATTCTCGCCAGGTGGCACTCTGGAGACGGCTCGTCCTGAACCATCTCGATGCCCGATCCGTTAGCTCTTCGGTCATGACTATCGGCAGGTGAGACAGTGGGAGGGCGTAAGACATAGCTCTTTCCAAGAAACTTAATGGGTCGGTACGACCTTTGAACTTCAGCCCCCATTTCCGTACTTGTTCGGCAACCAGGGCAGGAGGACGACTATAATTGACCCCGTAGTTCTTCGACTGGGAACCTTGACAGCAAACACGAACGACCCCAGAAATTTGCGCTAAACTACGGCTTAAATTTGAGCTTCACTACGGTTAATACCAGACTAGGGCAAAAACGGGTAGACCCAGAAATTTGCCTTAAACTGCGACTAATACTCAACTATCACAAAATCGGGAGAACCCAGAAATTTGCGCTTAACTACGGTTAATACTTAACTATTGCAAAAACGGGAGAACCCAGAAATTTGCGTCCAAGCTACGGTTAATACTTAACTATTGCAAAAACGGGAGAGCCCAGAAATTTGCGTTCAAGCTACGGTTAATACTTAACTACTGCAAAAACGGGAGGACCCAGAAATTCGCGCTTAACTATGGTTAATCTTTATTCTATCGCAAAAACGGGAGAATCCAGAAATTTGCGTCCAAGCTACGGTTAATACTTATCTATTGCAAAAACGGGAGAACTCAGAAATTTGCGTTCAAGCTACGGTTAATACTCAAATACTGCAAAAACGGGAGAACCCAGAAATCTGCGTTCAAGCTACGGTTAATACTTAACTATTGCAAAAACGGGAGAACCCAGAAATTTGCGTTTAACTACGGTTAATATAGGTTTCAGTTAGTTTACATGCTTACCCTCAGTCTTCAGCCGCCGACCCTCGAGTTATTCTTCATCAGATAATACATACACGTGGGTTCGATTTTCATGTTCATTTCCAGTTTTATTCACTTAGCTTTCTTGGTTTTATACGATTTCGTTTCGTTTCGATTTTTATTCATACACTTTTTCGTTTAAATGCCTGGCTGCACTAATTACCTCTCTTTCTCGCTTACCCCCTATAATCTGTCCTTCTTATCTTCTATCCTTCTTCTTGCTTCTTTTCCTTATCTTCAGGTTTTATAGCTCTGGATCACTTTAGTTTTCACTTTGTCGATGGTTTTAGTTTATTTCACTGTTTCTCGTTTTCTATTCAACTTTCCTCTTCGCACACGTGGTCTTTCTGGTACACTTTCCCGGCTTGGCGTCACTTGAAACTTTTCCGTCCGATCACTCTTACTGCTCCTCGACAAGTGCCCGGCTTCTATTTCTCGTTCTCTTCATTTGCCTGCCGCTGCTGCCTTTTCAAACTTCCAATAACTTTTCGCTCGGCAGCGAGAGAGCGCCGTGCTTTATTTCTTTGAGGTGCGACTGCAGCCGCACGATCACGTTCCCTCTCTCCTTTTCTATTTCCAGCCGGTCGGTGTCTGCCTGTTGCAGTGCTGGCAGAGCGTGGTCCCTTTTGGGCCTATTCGCCTCTCGTTCCCTCTTAACTGCTCTGCGTATTCGGAACATCGCTCGCATATTTCATCTCACTTGCGGCTGCGCTGTCGACGTCGGGATCTCGGCTTATCAGGTACGTGCAGAATTTTTCGGCCGTGGTCGTGACCGTGAAAATACTCTCTCTCTCGCGTCCCTTTCGTCTGTCTCGTGGCAGCGCTGTCGGCAGCACCGTCGGCAGTGGGCTGTCTGGGTTGTCATGTATATGTAGATATTTTCGGCCGTGGCCATGACCGTGAAAATATTCTCTCTCTCCCGTCCCTTCGACTGACTCGCGGCAGCGCTGTCGGCAGCGTGGTCGGCAGCGTGGTCGGCAGCGTGGTCGGCAGCAGGCTCTCTGGCTCATCGTGCCAGTGCAGAGATTTTTGGCCGTGGCCGTGACCGTGAATCTCGGGCGTGTTCTCTCTCGCTCTCTCATGTGCAGTTCAGTCGGTGTCGAGATCGCCATGCACGCGTAGTTTTGCGGGCCCTGATTCCTTCTCTTTCTCCCCCTCTATCTCCCCCTCTCTCAATACATTGCAAACTATTTCCTCCTTAGTTCTGTCTTATATTTAACTTCTGTTACTTAAAACTATTTAACTACCTAGATCCCCTTGCAAGCGAACTTAAACTAATAACAATATATGTAAGGCTTTTATCTTAGTGGCGGAAACCTAGATAGCCGCGCGGGCGAACTTACAAGTAATAATCAATATATATATAACGATTTCCGCAGCTTGTTTTTGTGACGGCTCCTTAGGGGTCGTCACAAAATATCTACAAAATTTACAAGTTAAAGCAACTAAATCATTTAAATACCAACGCATCATATAAAATTAATTCAAGTCAAAGTAACCATTTATCGTAGATGGCTGCGGTATATCTGCAATAAAATATTACTTAGACAAGAAAGGAAGCTAACTTCGGTATGCCGGAGCTTATATACCCTTGCAGCCTACAATTGGATCATTGAAAATCGATCCGTTTTGGTGATGTTAAAAAAATGACAAAATTTCTAAATTTTACATTTTACATGTAGAATTTTACATATTCATATAAGTCGACCGATCCCTTCTATGGCAGCTATATGATATAGTTATCCGATCTTAATGAAACTTAAGCCGTAATTCTAAAACTATAGAAAACGGCTATACACCATATAATCGACCACACATAAAATGCCCCAAAGTGGCGCTCTTTCCCACCCGAAGTTTCCTTGATCTATAGTTACTATTTATTTAACACGAAAACAAAAAGTACTCTTGTGTGGCGTGATAATTAAACTTGAAAAGCAAAAAAATATTTTTTCGTGTTCTCTTCGTTCTCCGAGCTTTCGTTGAACTGGGCAACAACACTTCCATAGGCTTTACCGTTAACTCGCTAATCCGAATGTTAATTGTTGTAGGATCTTTGCAAAATCTACATTGCAATAAATCAGTCGTACTTTTCGTTGCAGGCAAGATGGTTGACATCGCAGAAACTAATTTCTTTTTTAGTTGAAATTGTTTCTGTGAGCCCAAATGTATTGTTTGCTTTACCATATTAGTAGCTAATAAAAAGTTTAATTTGACAAAAATTAATATAAATATTGACAATTTATTATGTAGTTATTAAGAAAATAAGATTATGAAAATGTTTCATTATTTTTTCTTTTTGTTTATTTTTTATTCACTACAATTTTTTTCAGTGCAGAAACATGGAATAAAAAAAAAACGTTCAATTCTATGTACATATATATGTTTTTATTTGTGCGTGTTGGTCAGTTGCTCTGCCATAAGCAGCATTTGGGCACCCCTGGTCTACAATATACTTAATGGGGTCGGAGATGCTTCCTTCACTGCGTTGCAAACTTCTGGACTAAATTATAATACCTTGCAAGGGTGTAAAAAGGACACAATGGCTACTATAAATACTGGGATGATCCGAATGAATTAATAGAGGGATTACGTTTACTATTGGCATCTGAGAGTGCTGGCAATATAAATAGAAATCATAAAAACAAAATTTTATCGAGTACACATAAAAAATAGTTAAATTATTTAAATAAATGCATCACTTGAAGCGGATGTTAAGGATAATTTAAAATTCATAAAAATAATGTTTGCAGAATACTCTGCAGTTATTTACTAAACATATATAGAATCATTACAAGAGAATATTAAAAGCCTTGAAAACTGACGAATTGACGACGAAGAGGTATTACAACGAAGCGGTATTACAACGACGAAGAGGTATTACAATTATTAAA
>VNJW01011404.1:0-23224 GCA_008042615.1 Drosophila auraria
CGCGTTCTTGCAAAATATTGAGGTAGCTTCTGATGATGAAAATGAAGATGGTGAGCCGAACGACCTGTTTCGGAAAGGATATGCAGAAATTGATGCCTACAGTCCAAAGTCAATTTGATTGAATTTTAACATTATGGAGTATTGGGAGGACAAAAAATATATGTACCCCAATTTATACCAGTTGGCGAAAGTGGTGCACTCCGTTCCGGCAACTCAAGTAAGCGTTGAGAGAACCTTTTCGGCCCTTAAGATGATGCTTACCGATCAAAGGTGCAACCTACTGATAATCAACATAGAAGTGTTTAATAATTAAAAACAACAGGGGTTTGACTTCAATGCTTATGGCTGCCTTGTGATCCTTTTAAAAGGATATGAAATAATATCGGCGAAATCCCAAGCACAGAATGAGAAAATTACAGTTGAGTTTTATTTTGAGCGAAAAAAATAAAAATCATTAATAATTATTATTTATGATTTTTATTTTATTTTATCAAAAATAATAATTATGGTCTAAGTTTTAAAAAATCACTTAAATATAATGATTATCAATAATTTAAAAGTAAAAATTCAAAATTTAATCATTAATTTGTAATTTTTATTTTAAAGCTTATAATGATTACGGTCCCTGGTAATAAACCCCAACTTTGAGTGGCATTTCCATTAGAAAAACTGTCCAATTTGCACAGGAAAATCCCAGTGTGGTAGAAAAGGAAAAAATCAAGTAATCTAAGCGCTTCTTTGGGATTCCTTTGCACACTTACCAATGGAATGCGTAAGCGCCTGCATTCTTGGGGCTTTGATTAAAAAGCAATAAATCTTAGGCTACTTTTGTGCAATTGTGTTTGCTCTTGTTCTTGCTTTTGTTGTAAAAACTTGTTTCGATTTCGGTTTTGTTGTCGGAGGTCACTACTGCAAAGGCAGAAACAACAAGAGAACCAGGCATTGCCAGACAGACGCCGGCATCGCACAGCTGCTGGTCGCTCTCTCAGTCTCAATTCTGGGCCCCCGCTCTCTCACTGGATACTCTTCACCTCTGCCTCTCTCCCCTTCCTCCCACTCACCATTGCACACCAGCTGTAGGCCCCCCAATCAGTGTTGTTGTAAGCGAGAGAGAGGGAGTCGTTGTTGTGTACAGTTTTCTCAGTTCTATTATTGTTGTTGCTCCTCTATATCTATTTCCAACGCAGACGACGGCGGCATTGCAATGCCGTGAAACGTGCGCATATTTTATAGGCAATCGAATCTAGCATAGCATATTTAAGTTTTCTAGCCGCTCAACAAATACATAGTGACTATTGCTCACACAAAGGTCGTTCATTGACACCGCAGCTGAGGAATTGCCTATTGGAAGCGGTTCTCCGACACTGGAACTATTGGAATGGAATGATAAGAGGCGGCACAAGGGAGTTGCCGCTTTGTCTGATAAAACCAGACACGCTTTATAAATTGGGCAAAGACAAAGGGGAGCTTATCTTAGAAAACTAACAAAAAGCGATAGCAAATAAAAAACCTTTGTTATTTACTCAATGACTTGATTCATTGTCTTATTCATTGATTAAATTTTGTAAAAAGAATAATTTATTTTGGACACTTGCTTCCTTAAGAAACAACTAATGTTTCCCATTCCCATTCCCAATTTCCCATTTTTACTGCCAAAAATCCAAAATGGTTTCCAAAATGAATCTGGAATGCTTCAGCTTATCAGATTCGGGAATGCACTTGCTACCCGGTCGGTCTAGTTGGAATAAATCATATGTCCATATATTCCCATTCCAATATCATATGGTAGTAAGAGCTATGACCCTCTCGCTCGCTCTCTCACGCCTGCTAGCCGGCAAGTTCAGGCCTTGGCTAATAAGAAAATGTCGTTGCCTTTGCAGACGCGACGCTGCCCCAAGTGTTGTTTTTGTGGTTTGGAAAATGCCGGCAAGTGAAACGCGAGGAAAAAGAAAAACAAATAAAGTCTATGCACCGCCACACGATATGTGTATGTATGTATGCATGTATATACATATTAATGCGCGAGTGTGAGTGTATGTAAACAAAAGGCAAACCCAAAGCCAAAAGCATAAACAAAGCAAGGGAAAATAAAAAGACGATCAAACTCGCGCGGGTCCAACAAGAATCCAATTCAGACGCAACCCAAACCCAACCGACCAACAAAGGCAAAAGGAAAAACAACAACAACAGCCAACAGACGGCAGACGGCGTCGGCAGCGGCTGCGACAGCGGCAGAGCGAGCGTTGGCCGTTTTTGCGGTGACTGTACTTTTTTCCAACACCACCACCGTTCAGAAGCCAGCAACAGTTCCAATACGAAAAGTTTTTCAATATTCGCCGGCGTCGCCGTCGCCGTCACAAATGTTGCTAGAGAGAGCGCGCGCTGGTGGCTCTCTCAACATGTTAAGGTAGGGGTAATGACAGCGCGCGCCAGAGCGAGACAGGCAGCAGCATTTCGTTTCGTTGCCGTTCGTTCCGTGAAACGGAAACCAGACGTAGCGAAAAAACATGTGGGCCCAAGCTTTTGGCGTGCTCCCTTTCTCTCTCTCTCTCTGTCTACCTATCTGGTAAACACGTGCTCTCTCAAGCTTTCCAGTTGGAAGTGGCGGCGCGGCTAATGCTCTCCCTTTCTGGCAGCAGCAGCTGACTTCTATAAATGGCGCGTCTGTTTTTCTGCTGCGGCTGTTCTTGTTGTTGTTGTTGCTGCAACTATTGCGGTTGTAGTTGTTGTTGTTGTCAGTTACACTACAATTTTGTTGATTGAATAAAATGAAATGCATAAAAATAGCAAATACGCCGCGGCCGCCGGTGCGAGAGAATTCGTCATCAGCTGAGTTGGCAGGCGCTCAAGAAAAAAAAAAAGCGATTGATGGATTTGTACTTGTGTTTAGCTGAGGGTTTATCTGTATCTGTACGTAGCTGCAACTGTATCTGTATCTTTGTAGCGGTAAAATTAATAATTTAATTTAATTTTATTTTTGATACGAGGGGGGAGCAGGAGCAGCAGACACCACCAAAAATGCAGCCCACCACAGAACCACCCCTCTTTCTCTCAATACCTTTTATTGTTTTATTTTTTATTTTCTTTCATTTGTTGTTGTTTTTGGTTTTTTTTTTCTTGTGTTTTGGTCTACGTGCGTGCACGCATGCCTTTAAGCGTGGCGCGCTGCTTTCCACTTGGCGAGCGCGAAATGTGGTAAAAGTGAAAAACAGCCAGGGAAAATCAATTTATTTTTACAACTTTTGGTGGTTGGTGGCCCGCCCCAAAAACAAACAAATGACTAAACGGAACCTTAGAGAGGTTTATCTCTCTGGCCTATATATTTATAAGCAATAAAACGAGATACTTTCTTGGATAACTGCATAGTTGTTTGGCGGAAGCGGTATTTCCTCTTTGCACCACCCAAAAAACACACGAAATGTTATCTTTTATGAACCCTCCTATACACCTTCCCTATAAACAAAGGTAATTAAAATTATATTCATCGTTTTATTCAACTTGATTGAAACGATTCCGGCAATAAACATTCTTTAACGGCAAAGCGATATGAAGTTCGAAAAATCCATAAAAATAAAGAAACTTTTAGTTCTTTTTTGCTTTGATTTCTATTAAGGAATCAAAAAATAAAAATGTTGTAAGCATTAACTGAGTACTAACTATTGCATAGTGTAGCCTTTTTAGCATCTTGTAAGAGTAACATTATGTAAATATGAATTTCCGCATTTATGTTCCAATTGCGCTGAGTCAATTTGAGATAAATTAAGACATTAAGAAAATTAGGATTAAGTAAAGACAAAGACTACGGTCACACTATAATCTTGGATAATAAAAAAGCACATTGAACAAATTAAAACCACGGAAATAAATCAAATAAATAAAGAACAATCTAATAAGAAATATTAATAAATAAAGCAAGTTTATGGCTTGCCTGTACATTTCTTATAAAAAAGAGAGCCTTTAGAGATCGAGTCTCCCTCGGTTCTTAAAATTTTAGCCGATATGCGAATTGTTTACTTTTAGCTTATCTACCATCTGCCGGTTGTTTTTTTTTTTTTTCTTTACCGCTCCCCTCTTTGCTATACTGCGTCGCACGTCAGTGGAGTAAAAAAAAAAACAATTAACGCAGCGTTCTGGGCTTATCTTTCGGCTCTTCACCTGCAGATGACGGTGTGACAGGTGTGTGTGTGCGAAGCGCCACAAAAAAGACGAGAAGAATGGCGAGTCCAAACGAGTCAGCTGACATTAATTTCTGTGCAAATTTTCGGTGGTTTTTTGGCCTTTCCCTAACATAGTTTGCCAAAAGCACCGAAAAAAATAATATCCCATGGTGTTGAGACTATAAAATATTATTATAAGCTTCCTAATAGTATGTTATCAACTTAGTAGCATACTTTGGGGCCCTCTCTTTTGAAAGTATTGAAAAATATACAAAGGAATGTCACAAAATCTGGCCAAGATTTAAAATCCCTTGAAATGCGGCCCAAAAGTATGCTACAAAAAGTTATACCCTGCAAAAATATTATATTGCCTACTTTTAGACAAGTTTTAAATGAAAGTCTTATTAATAACTATTGTTGTAGCCCCCAGATAGTTAGTCTTAATGATATAACCTATCCTTTACCCATATTCTTGTAGTCTTGCCCATACAATATGTAAATTGATATCTTCCCGCTTTTATGGTTAAACATTGGGCATGGTTTTTGCATTTGTTTCCTTTTCATTAGCATTGCGTTGCGTTCAGCGCTTTTTCGGCTGTTAATATCGCCGACCTGCTAAAATTAGCATCGAGACATTTGAATATTTGGCCATAACGGATAACGGAACCCGAGACCAGAGTTGCACATGCCATAAAATAACATCAAGAATTCGCCCACGCGAATGCAAAAAAATAAATAAATAAAAATAAGCAAAAACAGCTGCGATTTCTACCGGCTTACTTACACGCGCGCAAACACGCACATGTGTATGTGGGAGAGATAGAGAAAGAGAGATATATGCGCACACCCACTGGGCGCTTTTCTTTGGTTCACTCGCACTCGCACTTGCTCTCCAGCTCTCTGGGTCCCCCACTCCCACTCAGCTGCTTTTGCTGGGCGCCAAACATGTGTTGCCGCACACAAGCGCGCGTAGGGGAGTGTGTGTGTGTGGCTCCCAGGAGAGAATTTTCGGGTGACAACATCGCGCGCGTATTAGTCAAAGCTAAAAGCCAAAAGCTAAAAAAGTCAAGATGCAACGAAACCCGTTGCTATTTTTAACGCAGAGTCATATGTACACACCCCTCCCCACATTCTGTTATTTTCGAGAAAACTGTGAAAACTAGAGAACACGAGGAAATGCCGTCATCGAGAAAAGAACAGAAAAATAAGAAGGAGAAATTATGAGGAAAAATATACATATGTATGCCCGAGCTGAGAGACTGGGGCGAGGTCACTCTCGGCGAGTTTTTCAGACAAAAAAAAAACAGCTGTGTGTTCAATCCATAAGCTTAACCATACACACACACATTTCTTTATTTTTTGCAAATTTATCTCGCATTTTTTGCTAATTTCGCTGCGAGAGGCTGCCTGCTGACTCAATTCAAAAATGTACAAATACAAAAATAACAGCATTATTTGCTTTTAACGCTAACCTAATTAAATTCAAACACGTGCGGTAGATGAGCTCAGAGCTATGTACATTATATTTAATACCCGGTCGTATCTATGTATTTACTTATGCGTATTTACCCCCCCCAAAGGTTAATCCAAGGCAAAAGTCATAAAAAAGCGGCAATTAAAGAAAGCCAAAGAAGCGTGGCAGTTGAAAAGGTAACGGGCACAGGGATACAGTAATATCAAATACAAGTAGTTAGGCAATTTATTAAATTAAGTGATGGAACAGTGGATGGTCTCGACTAACCATCTGAGGCTAGTGTTGGGTTGCTCATGAGTGAGTGAACAAAAAAGAGTTGTTCCCCTTAACTCAGTGAGTGAACATGTTCCTTCCTATTTGTTCTTTTTTGTTCACTTGTTCATTTTTGCTCACTATTGTTCAGTTGTTCAATTTTGTTCTTTTTTGTTCACTTGCTCATTTTTGTTCACTTGTTCAGATTTGCTTTGTTCAGCAGTGAACAAGTGAGCAAGTGAGCAAGTGAACAAGTGAGCAAGTGAGCAATGAGCAGTGAACAAGTGATCAAGTGAGCAAGTGAGCAATGAGCAGTGAACAAGTGAGCAAGTGAGCAATGAACAAGTGAGCAAAATGTTGACTCTTTTGAAAAAAAAAGAACAAGTGAACATGTTCACCCAAATGAGCAGTATTGACCCAACGCTATCTGAAGCCAGTGCAAGTGCGAGCGGAGTGGAGACAGAAGGTTGTAACATTATTGTCTAATAACTGCCCTGACTATCATCAGATTGAATTTAACATTTCTAAGTACGTAATCATAAATGTATCTATACATTTAAATTTATTTATAAAAATTTATTGCCGGGTATAAAAAGGAGCTCTTTAAACTTAAACCAAGTAATATTAAGTATTGGTATTTATTTAAATTATATTAAAGTTCAAGAAAACTCCGTGCATTCGTGATTACAAAACACCTGTATCACTTGCACTTTTGTGGGTTCAACTCCCAACACTCCATTAAAAACGTGTAACTCCCCGCCAAAGGTCAATAAAACCTTTAACCCAAAGAGTGCCAATGGGGTTAAGCCACGACATGCCATGTGTTGAGAGGCTCATAGTTTTTGGGATTTTTCTTGTTTGTCGCTGCTGCCGGCTAAACAAAGCTCATGGTCAATGAAAGCATTTAATTAACATAAAAAAAATACGTAGCACACACAAGCACGCGAAAATGGTTGAAAGTGTGTTGAAAGCGATTTGAATTTGAATGAAAGAAGGAGAAAGGAAGAGTAGCACGGAGCTAGGTCTTTGTTGCCGGTTGTTGGTTGAAAAAAAACAAAAAAACAACAGAGGCAGGCAGCTGACCCTCATGTGAGATCAGCTGATCGAATTCACGTCCATCAAATTAAAGTAAACGCGACGGCGGCGGCATTGTATTTATTTTTATCAACGCTTGCGCTTGTATTGTTGTTTACCCTAGCCAGCTGTTTTAATTAACCCAAATAGCAACAGCAGACGCGCACAGCTAGTAAAAATATTTAATTTAATTTAATTTACATTCCTGAATGATGACAAAGTCGCTTTTGGGTGTGGCTTGAAGAGTGATGATCGATAAAGAACTAATCAAATAATTAGGAACTATCAGGTTCGACAAAAACTAAATTAATTTAATTCTGAGCAGATATCCTAGGGGTTGGAAATCCACTTCATACTAAATTTGCACCTTCAAAATTGTATTGCATAATTTTGGACGCCCTTTTTTAGGGATTCAGAAACTCTGGTGATTTGTGAAGCATTACTTTAAGCCGAAGGGATCTAACCTTCATTTTAAAATGTATATTTTTGGCTTTTTTATTTTAAATATCTGGAACTATGTTGAATGAATTTGCCTTGGTTTAACATGGCTTGGCTATAACAATTGCATTACACAGAAATCTCCATGGATTTAAAATCAATTTAAATTGTATCTAAAAGCATGGTACAAAATCTTTTAAAATGTAATTTCATTGCATACTTGGCGAGGTTTTATACAGATTTGGACATTAAAGTAAACAGCAAGAGGTGCCCAGAATGTTCGAGGGATTATTACCATGGTTTCATGATGCCAGTTACACTCCAGATGCCTATAGAAACCTCTTGTGTGTGGGTATATTTCGGTTTGTAAATATATTTTACTTTTTGTCGCCTTTATGACAAGCTTGCGGCGCAATTGGGAAAGCTGAGAGCTGGAAGCCCGAGCTTTTCTGCCGGTCACCGACGCTCTAACCTTGTTTTCTTCATCAACGTGGCCGTTGTTGTTGTTGCTTGACCAGCTGAGACTCGCTTACACGTACATAAAAGCATTTGTGTGTGCAATTGCGCAGCAAAAATGCCGGCTGGCTTTTGTTTTTGTTTTGTGTTTGTTGTATTTGTTGTACTTTTTCGGGTAAATGTATTATTTCGCAATTTGTATGGACATTTATCGAATTTTGGCCAGATTTCACAGCTGTTGGCTGACTCATTCGGCTAAGGAAACTTAAATAAAATAAAAAGAACCTAAATTCCACAACTTAGAATATAAACTCATTGAAACTCAACCTGCTTTATAGATGTTTTATGGAAAAACTAAATAACAAATAAAATATTGCACGTAACGGGACCTTTGATGGTCCATATTGCGGTTAAATCGATAACTTTATTATAAAGATGAGGCTATTTCGATTCGCCATAGAGACTGTAACTGACTTGCAATAATTCAAAACAAAACGGAACTAACAGACTACATACACTGGCAGAAATATACGATTAAAGAAGACTATGAAGAAGAAATGGCAGGCCTCGATGATCTTGGCTTGGTCATTGATGAAAAAAGAAGGAAAAAAAAACACCGTTAAGATGCAACAATGTCATTAAATCCGGCGAGACGGCATTCCATATAATCAACGACAGCAACAACTGCAACTGCAGCAACAACTAAAGCGCTCTTGAGCGCCAGACGCGGCTGCCAGCGATCAAGACAGAGAGCGAGTGAGACGGAGGGAGACCAACGACCGACCGACATTTTTGCAAATTCACACAAACACCGGCAGACTACCTCCATCTCGCTCTGTCTGCCCACAAAGTAATTGATCCATTGCACTTATGCTTTTTTTTTGTTGCTTTTCGCTAGGCCATCGCTTGCCCGGTGTTGTTGTTGTCATTGCTTGTGCTTTCTCTTTGCTGATGCATTCTTCTGCGAAAGTCTCGAGGTACTGCCTATCGATAAGTTATCGCCCTGACCTAATATTAAAATGCATCGGTTAGTGTTCACCTCTAATTCAAAGGGGAATACTGTAGGAAAAACATTTTTATCGCTTTTAATATAGTATTCCCATGAGGGCTCTGAATGGGGCCATGAGAATGACAATAACCTAACCCGGATCCAAATTCCATTTTACTGAACGCCACGAAATACATTAATTAATTAGGCAAAGTGCGGTTTTTAATTAAATTTCGCTACTGAAGCATACAAATAATTCAAATTACAAACAGCACGGCTCCATTAATTGCATTTTGTGGCCGCTGCTCCACATACACTACTACGATATACCTACACCTGCTCTTTTTTAAGCCTTTGTGCGGGGGGTTTGGCGGTAGTTCTGGCATTTTTTACTACGAAATGCAATTGAAAGTACAGGCTACACACAATGTGCTATATATAGCATTTACCAGCTTGGTAAATGGCTGGTTATATAACCCTATTTATGCTGGCCATGTACTGTTGTTCCAATCTGGGTGTTGGCATGGCCCAGAAGTCGTCGCATTGCATCGCAATCTCCTTCAGCTGCAATCCCGCTTTTTGCTCTGCTCCATCTGCAAAGAGGTTGCCAGATGCCAATGGCCTAGTGCACTGCACCGCCACCCATCGACCTCCGCCCGCCCAGTGCCCAATGCCCAATGCCCTCCCCGCAGTGCCACGCCCCTGTCCAGAAGAGTCCGGACTTGAAGGTGGAACGAAATAGAAAAAAAAAGAATCAGATTTCGCCGGGCCAACAACCGTAGTGCGCAGCTGCCGAGCTGAATGCCCATTTTCTGTATGGGATTGGGGGAGGACCGACCGGCCGGACGGGGCCACCACCCGTCGTTCCATTCGGAATCGTCATCGGCTGTGAAACAGCTGCCTACCAGGCGCCAGACAGACGCCAAAAACGCTGGAAATGAAATGGCAATGAAACACACCCGGAAACCACCCACAAGAAGGCTCCACCACCCACAACTTTCCACAGCTGTGCGAGTGGTGTGGGCTCCCATCAGCACAGCAGGCGGACTAAATGTTGGCGCCATTGTCCTATCCCATCCATCCCACGCCCATACCATTGCCCGATCCCACATCCTCTACTATCCCATCATCTTTTGGGGGTAGCTTTAGCTTGCGTTTGGCGCGCGCTTTTCCTCGGCAGCCACTGGAAAGGAATCGATATTGTATTGTATATAGAAAATTTTCCAGCTTTGCGTCAGTCCCGCGCCTTTTCTCGCTCGCTCTCTCCCTCTCTTTCTGTTCGCTGTCTGGGCAAGGTGTGTATTGAGAGTGCACTGTGTACAGTGAACACCTCCCCACCCACTTTAATGTAGGTTAGTTCAGCTGGGGCGCGCCTAAATCTTAGCACTGCGAGAAATAAGTCGAAGTCTGATGCAGAGCTGTTTCGGAAGATGCAAAGTATTCTTCATCAGAATTTATTTCTGACCTTTCTCATCATTTAACGTAGTTACCATTCAGTTAAGGTAGGAAATCTAAATTAAACATTCAAGCCCAAAATATCACAAAAAAATAAAAAACTAAGTTTTTAAATTTTGCTTAGTTTTTTAATAAAAAGTTTATTTGCAGAATAAACAATATTTAAATCAAAAACATTAAAAAATTCCAAAACTTTATCTCTCCTTAAGATTTTACATTATTTTTGAACGACCAAATTTATTTTGCAGTGTACATTTCGAGTAATCACAATAACAACAATGGGGGCAACTGTACGCAATTGCACATTTGCACTTTAGCGCCACCTAGCGCGCAAGTTCAATGACCCGCCAAACAGTGGGCGACAGAGAGAGAGGAAGTGTGCAGAGTGCAAAAAGAGAGCAGAGAGTATAAATCACAGACTTGCATTCGCTGTTTTCCCCTCCCACTCTACCTCCCACCTTAGGGCGTGGCTGTATGTGTGTTCGAGTGTCTCTGCCATGTACCGTTATGTGCGTGTGCCTAACCTGTGAATGGTTTCAGTCGTTGCAGCTTTCTGTCAGCCAGCATTGCAATTTTTTTTCGCACTTTTTGTCGGCCTGCATGTGTGTACATGGTTGCACTTAATCTACATATCTAGGTGTGTATGTATAGAGGAGAAGGTATGTGAAGGAATTATGCTGTGTATTAGAGCGGTCTACTTTCATTAAGATTTTTAGTCTAGTCTCTTTGGATTAGAAAGATACAGAAAAATATAGAAATTAGAGTTTTATGTAAAATATGTTACAGTCACTGATTTCGGCGCTATACATAACTGGCGTAAACTTGGTCAAGCAGTTGCAGTCTCCTTTTTCTCCCACGCCCTTTCGCTCCCTCTCTTTTGGCTGCACTATTCCCTTCTCTGTCGCATTGCGTTCAGCCTTCCCTTTCACACGTATTTACTACAATGTTTACTATGTGTGACAGGCGAGAGGAGGCATCGTTTGTAATCGTCGCCGTTGACGAAGTGCATAGAACAAAAATCCATAAACTACTTGCACTAGCCCGCCCTCTTTCGCACCCTACCCATTCCCTCTCTCTCTCTCTCTTATTTTATATGCATCTCTGTCTACGCCCATTATGTCATTCATCAGGCGCTGTCGTCTCCTGACTTTTGCTGTTGCTTTACCCCTTTCCTTTTTGCCTGTGGTAGTATTTTTAATATTTACGCGCCTGCCTTTCTTCCTGTTTGCATATTTCCCTTCTTGCCTTGTTTATACTGTCGCTGCGTCTTTTTACATTGTTTCTCTTTAGCTTGCGCCTGTTATCGCCTTTCTTTTTCGGGGGGCCAGAGACTGATTTACGAGCATTGCCAAGTTTCAGTTGACACTTTTCAATTTGCAATAAATAAGAGCGCGCCTTGGCCAAGAGTTGCGAAGAAATCTACAAATACCATACTAAATACGAACGGGCAGTGCTGGAAAGCGATAAGTGAAACCAAAGGTCTAGTGTTGGATATTAAAGTTTGATTCAAGCTTGGTTTTTTTGGGGTTTGTTACCCTATCAAGTACTATAAATGTTTTTAAATAATCTAACGTTTTTAACATTAAGCATTGAAGTAGTAACCAATTTTGTGCTTGATTCTTGCCTTTATGTTGCTTCCCTTTTGTAATTCGTATTCCTCCACAATTCAGTATCATTATCTATTTACGGTATTATATTCTTCATCATTTGTAAGGTCTTAGTTGCTTTTTGGCAATCTTTTTCCCTAACGACACCAGACATACACAGACATAAATAACAAAAGAAACAACTCTCATCTTTCTTTTTGTAATCTGACAATTTCGTTGATTTACAGCCGTCTGCTAACTTAATTGGCGTAAAATGAGGGGCAGAAATCTTTGGAAAAATTTCTCCCCAGGACCTCCGAGCACTTGAAAACGTGTCAGTCCTGCACTAAGTGCTTAAGCCCGGCTAACGTCTACGGCTAACAGCCCACCAAGGCCGTTCGTTCCACCGGCCAGCCCCAGCTTCTTGTTAGCCGCTTACTACACACGCGTCACAACAAATCGATGTCGTCTCAAGGTGAAAATCCCATAAATATGAGAGCATGTGTATGCAAAAATAAAGTAAAACAAAAAGAAAAATAAAACCTGAACAAAATATGTGCGGCGTAAAAGGAAAAGGCGAAACGCCTCCAACAACAAACAATTGAGACGACGACGACGACGATGACGACGCCGCCGCCGACACGGTTGCCCTGACGACTAAATGTCAAAAAGGGACCTTCAAAGCCTGAGCACCTTCCACCCCCAACAACCGTCATTCACTTTTTTCTTTCTCAGCTGGAAGCTTTTAGCCAAGTTGCGTGTGTGCTTGTGTTGGCTTTGCCTTTTTTTTTAACAGGAGTCGTCGTCGTCGTCGACGGCAATTTGTCAACATGTGTTTGTGGACGGCCCTGTAATTGAGGCCCAAGCCCGAAAACCCAAACTCAGCCCCATTTCTCGGCTTCTCGGCCTCTGGTTAAATGTAATTGGAGTTGCGTGCCACGGGTTAAAAAAAGGAAAGAAATCAAAAGGAGACAGCTGAAATACCGACAGACGCAGATCTCTGGCCGAAAATGGTGTTGATGTAGATGATGATGGGCTGCAGACAACCCAGAAAAACTTGCTAACCGTTCGGAAACTGACCATGGGTAATAATTTCCACACGTCCATATTAAAGAATTTTAAAATGGATTTTTTACTAATAACCAATATGTGATTTCTATTATAATTATTCTTATTATTTAAAAATTTCACAGGAACCAACATGGCCATATAATTGTAATTTATAAGAGTTTATATCAGCGATCGGCACGGCCCTATCCCGCGGTATAGGATTTTTCTCAGTCGGCGTCGCTGCCGCTCATGCACAGTATGCACAAAAGAGAACAGCAGACTCAGTGCAGTCAAATCACAAGTCAATTCCTTATATCATTCTTTGTTATGAAAGCAATGACTCAGAAAACTTTTTTAATCCCAGAAGGAATCACAGATACTTCTATGAAATGTTCAATAATGGAATGACCCATCTTTTCAGCAAACAAGCGAACCCTCAATCGAATAAAAATATCTAAACAGGTTAGAAATCAGAGATTCCTATGAGAGGTTGATAACAGTAAGGTAACAGGTAACTTACCTTGCTCAACTTCTCGCCCTCGTGTCTGGGCAGCAGTGATCGCAGACTCTGGAAGCCGGCATTGATGCTCTGCATTCGTCTCCGTTCGTTGCTGTTGGCGATTTCCCGTCGCATTCGCTTTTCGCTGTCCTGCATTGGTTTTCCCGAACAGTCGCCGTCACTGATCGCTCCTCCGCCGCCACCTCCTCCACCCTTTGAGGTGTTGGTACCGCTCATGCTTGATTGCCGCCGCTGGGAACCGGAGATCTGGTGGGCCGGCTCGCTAGTATACTCGATGTGATACGTGTTCTCGCCCCCTGAATCCTCCAGTTGTAATCTGCGAGAAAATATTGAAATGGTGGGAACACAATTAGTCAGAGGTTTGCTAAGAGTCATATCCTCTTCGGGGGAATTCAATGAATAATAACAACAAAAAGAGTCAAATTCAAGGTATTGTTTATTTCAAATTAGGTTGAAATATAAATCAAATATAATATGATTCTCAAACTAAAAGAGAATCAATTTTCCATCTTCCCTTTAATGGGATTCTGTTCGGTAATATCTTCTGTATTATTTATAGCGTTTGGCTTATCGCTCGTCTATACATAAGACCAATTAACTTTTACATTTATACAATCCACGACCACACAAACTCACACATAGACACATGCTCGCTCAGCTCACAAAAGCGCTGAAAAATTCATTCATTCATAAATTTACAATTCCATTCAATTCAATTTTAGTTTAACCCGCCGACGCTCAACAGCAACAGAGCAACAACAGCATAACAACACAACAACAGAGAGCCAACACACACACATAGGCCCAACTCTGTTGTTAGCAGCAGCATCTGACTGAAGCAAAAGCTGGTGTTTACTATCGGTTATGAGAATACCCTAATACCCTAACCTATCCCAACACAATACGAATTTATTATAATTTGCATTGAAGTGTCTTCTACTTTAAAGAATAATAAAACAATTTTTTTATTTATCAAATAATTATAAATGTTATATTATTATTTTATCATCGAAAAAGTTCTGAGTTTACGATATAATTCCCAAGTGCTAATATTATTTGTTACTTATTTATAGTTATCTTCTAACCTTCTAACCTAGTCAACTGAATGAACAAATTTTGTAACAACATTTTACCACAATTTATAAATTCTTAAATCGAAATCATCATAAAGTTGACCACCTGGAGGCTAGGCCACATGTACACTAACCCCTTGTTAGGGTATTAACTACTGCACTACACACATGGGCATCAGCAACATGTAAGAGAGGACCGGAGTGCGAGAGAGGCGGATTGGAGAGCTGGAGAAGGAGAGAGCTAGCCCAGCTGTCAATAGTATGGGCATTCCTCTTTTTGTTATTTTTGTTATTGTTGCCACCATCGCCGGTAGTTGCTGTTGTCGTGATTGTTATTTTTTGTTTCTCTTTCCGTTTTCGTTGTTCGTTCGATTTGGTTCGCTTCAATTTGCTTTCGCAGCTCTTCTTTATCTTCTTCTTCGTTGTCCGGGGTTTTCAAACTATGTACATATGCTGCAGCCGATATGTTAGGTTATGTACGATCCATCGTCTCGAAGACGCGAGGTCTCACAAGAATTCCAAACCGGTTTTACCCCACGAAACACGTTTTCCAGAGTCTCTGCTGTTGCTCTGCTGCCTGCAGGCTAATGAAAACAATTTTCACAATGGTATGCTCCGCCAGCAAGAACAACAATAACAATAACAGCGCTGGAGTTAAAAGTTGCAACACTGCATTCCGGGGCAAGAGCGTCAAGAACCACCACGCTGCTTTGCTTTGCTGCCTGCTTAGCTCCTTCAAGACGATGCTAGAAAAATCACAGTCAGGCTCGCGTAAAGCGAACTTTTCCATGGATTTTTGATGAATTTCTAGTCTAAAGTTTAATATGTTAGGGATATTTAAGGCGATATTTCCTATACAAACAGTTATTTGGAGCATAAAAATGCCAATAAAAATTAATATTACAAACTTAAATACTTTAATTCCTAGGCTACAATAGTTCCAAGTTCCTCTAGGTTAAAGAATACTTGTTGATTCTAAATTTAATTTTTACAAAATTTGAATAATTCTATCAAATATTTCTTTAAGAATTTTTAAATTCGTCTTTAGATTTGTGTAGTCCCCTTTATGTAATTAATTATTCAAGCGGAAAAGATAAGCCTAATAAAGCCCAAGTAAAACAATCAATTTTTATAAACCAAAATCTAAGTTACGGAAGTTCGACTGTATTAGAGACGCCGTCTCGCTAGTTGGGTTTATTTTTAGCAACATCATCCAAAGGTCGTTCTTCTCCGGCAGCATTTTTGCGGCAAGTGCGCGATAGAGACGGGAAACGGGGGCTGGCGAATGCCACTGCAGCCAAAGTTGGTCAACAGCGACGACGGCAGGCGGATGTTGTGGATGTTGCGGCAAAGCGGCGAAGCGGCAGTGGCAGCAGTGAAGCTGAGGCTGCAAGGGGCCAATGGAATGTGGCTCGGATCTCGGCACTTGCCAGCTTTTTGGCATCTCGTTTGTTTTTGTTTGCACAATATAAAAGCCGAAAAGCGCTGAATGAAAACCGCGCGGGGAATGTTGCATGCTGCATATGGTGGCAACATCTGTTCGTGCTTTTGTTGGTGCTCCCCATGGGGCGGGGCAAAAGCATATATTTTTGGTAGTTTATGAGGCCCAGCATAATTATTCCAACAATGCAAGCAGCTTAAGGCGAGGAAAAGCCTTGGAAAACAATGGAGAAAGGATGACGGAATAAAGTTTTACTCTTCTGAGTTACATTTTTGGGAATTCATTATAATTATGTGATTTTAAATTAAAAATCCTTAAAATATGGGGTCCTCAGTGGTTCTTTCCTTGGGAAACTTGAGGTAATACCTAGAATATTTAAACTTTCTCAAGTATAGTCTCTAATTAATGGAGTTTACCATTAATTCAGTTGGCTTTGTTGCATACTTCATTGATTGACTTCTGATGAATGATTTTCTTGGAAAACTATTCTGGTATTATCTAGATTTTCTAGGCGCTTCAATGAATCCATTTTAGCACTTCCTTTCTTTGTTCCCCCATTTGACTTGTTCGAGGCGTTGCAACAGCTGTTTACCGAAAATCAAATTTAATTATAGAGGCTGCCAGGCTTTTGTCCATTGCAATTACGCATTTTTCGAGGTGCTTGAGATATAATATATGTATCTTTCTACATACAAGTGAATAATAATAATAACAATAATAATAATAACATATGACCGATGACAGCTGACGGCGCTGCTGCAGCGCTGCTCGTGGCACAGAGTTCAATGTAGTTCATTGGCCACTTTTTCGCCCGAGCGAATACATAGAGAAGATACGAGTGATAAACCGGGTGGACGGAGAGATACGAAAGCCGAAGTCACGAGCACCATCGAGAGTGCCCACCTAGCGAGCACTGGGAAGTGCCACCCACCATCACCAGCACCATCACCATCACACCCGACAACTGCTGTTGCACTTTGCACATAAATTGTACATACTTTTATTGGGTCACCGCTTACGTCATCATTTCACTGGAATTTCGTGAGGCAGTTGCAGTCGGCGGCATATTCGATTCATAAAAGATAAACATGCAATTATATAACCCAACAATAGAGTAAACAAAGTGATAAGCCATTTTCTTTTTGCACCTCGCTCTCTTATCGGAAATTGCAAGATTCTTTTGTCTTTCCCTAAACTTGAACATACACAAATGGTTAGAGAATTCCAGATGGAGGAGAAACCAGATCAGAGAAAGGGAATCCAGGTTGCCCCGATTACCTTTTGAACCTACCTCAACTATTACAGAAATGTCTGAGAGTTTAGCTGGAAAATCAGCTGGTAAACCCGATTTAAAATCGATTTTTGTATACAAAAATCGAAAACTTCGATTATTTCACGGTCCTATCATATGTTAAAAGCATTTTTTTTCATCTTAAAAGTCTTACATTTACAATATTCCTGAATAATAAAGGATAGATAAAATATAAAAATTATTAATTCCGAGATTTAAGAAGTTATATTTTTTTAAAGAACCAAAAGAACTGAAACTTTTTCATAATTTGTATAAAGAATTTTTTTATCTTATAGTCGATGGCCCTGGCAGCTAGTACTATAAGTCTATATGTTAGTTTTAGTTTTATAAACAACTCTAACAATATATAAAATAATATTTAAAAAAAAAAAATTTTTTTAAATTAATTTTTTTAATTAAAAAAATTTTTTTTTAATTAAAAATATATAAAAAAAAAATTTTTATCTTCTTTAAGTTGAATTTCTGTATAGAATTAAAAAAATGTTGATATTTTCTATCAATTTAAAAATGAATGAAAAATGCAACGCAATAAACCTTACCACTTGCGTAACTGGGCAACAAAGTAGAGGCCCATAAACTAATGACCAAATTAGAATCCCCCCCTTTCTGCTCGGTACCTCGCATTGCTAATTTTACAGTTGCGTCTGCCAGTTGGCGCCACATTTCGCAATAAAAAATATAAACACAGCTAAGGGAAAAAGATTAAACAGAAATTGTATACGGGAGAGGTGGAAAAAAAGCAAATAAGGGAGCTTAGAACGTAAAAAAGAGCGGATATCAGGTGAATGTTATTCCTAAGAAATAATACTTTACTTTTTTTATGAATTTTATATTTATTTTCTGTTTGTAACTTGTAATTTTATTAAAAATAACAAAAAAAACCCAAGCAAAAGTTCGTTCGCAAACGAAACTCTACACTTCAGCTGTTGGTTTTCCAAAGAAATATAAATAATACAGCACCTCTGTAAACAAAAGTTGGCTAACCGGAGAACTTTTGGAGATTGTAATTGGAGAGGTTCCAGAGTAAGCAGTGAGAACGCGTAGAAAGAAAGGGCGAGTACGGAATTGGATACTATAGTGTGTAGTAGCAGTAGTAGTAGTTCTGCTCTCCTTTTCCCTTCTCCACCTCTTGCTCTTCTCCTTTGCCAATGCCCCAAAAAAGTGTTGTACACAAAAATCATGTGTTTTTCATAAACAAGCCATGGCGCGCTCTCCATCTCTTTCGCTCGCAGGTTGCCAATATAAATGCCGCATGCAAAAAAAGCCGTGGAAACGAAACGAAATGAAAACAAAATGAAACGTTTTGGCATGTGAAACACACGGAGCCATCGCCCAAAAATTTGCGCAGCAGATTTTCAGCCATGTGTTGGTATTAGTTTTCAGCTCGCTTCGGTTTCTTTCTTTCTGTCTTTCTGGTTTTTTTCTGATTCGCAAATTTGCAGCGGCTTTATAGCTTTAGCTTTTGTGTATATGTTTTTTCAATGAAACGTGTGTGGTAGTAAAAACGAAAAGCATTCAAATGTGTGTGGCGGCATCTGTACTTTTGCGAATCCAGAGAGTGCTGCTCTCTGTCTTCTCTCTCGCTCTATCAAGCTTTTTTGAGTGCAACTCAATAGCGCGCGGTCTCTCTCTCTCTCTTGCGTGCTCTCGCTTATGTACTTGGAGCCGCTGGGGAGCGGCTCTTATAAAACTGCAAGCGAGCGAGCGGGAGAGAAAGGGAAGTTGTGGATGCTAAAGTATCCAAGACTTCCAAGCGGCTTGCCCTCTTTCTCTCTCTCTCATTGCTCCTCGTTTCCGTTCGAGTGGGGTAAAAACGGAAATGACGCCACAAATGTGCAACGTGAGGAGCAGAGTGGAGACTTTAAGAGTGGAGAGAATGAGAGTGAAGACTTTTAGCCAAGGCACGCTCTTTTATTTTAGCACCAGCAAAAGCATTAACAACAACAAGGCGCCGAACAGCAGCTGCTAAAACGCAGTTGTGTTATACCGCCCACACTGACGGCCGAAATAACAAAACCACCTCCTACAGATCGTGATGCTTTTTAACAGTTATTTCCGGCACCATGTGTTTTTAATTTTCGAGTTTATGATTTATTCATATTTCGCGCTTTCCGCTGCCAATTCTTGTGTACTTTTTGTATTTGTATATAAGAAAAAATTCTGTGTACAAATTTCTTTAGGATTAAATTATATTTCTATATAATGTTTTCTAATTTGATTGATAATTGATTGATTTGATAATTAATTGAGATGCCAGATCTGTAAATTTAATATTTTTATCTGTTTTTTAAACAGTAATATACTGGGCTTAATATAGGGCGAAATTATGCATCCAAAACATTAAACGCTATCAGCTGAACTCTGTTGAATAAACTAATTTTACAGGTCTGGCATCTCATCTGTCAATATGAATACATGTATTCGAGTCTGTGTTAAAACCCAGCTAGTAAAAAATATGCAATAATATTAAAATGTTATAATAAATATTTGACAGTAAAATATTTACAGGATTCTTTGTTTATTTTATTTTTAATAAAATATGAAATAATTTTAGTATGTTTAAAATTATAGATTTAATTGTATAAATAAATATTGTTAATTATGATAGGTATTTAATTAAGTTTTATATGTGATTATTTCTTTGGGTAAATTATTTTTTCTGAACTTTTGAAAAATTATATATTTTCGAATAAAAACTATCCTTTTTTTTTAATTAAAGTTTCTAAGGTCCTTAAAAAATGTATTCATATAAATAATTTATAGGTACATTTAATGATAATTTAATTGAATTAAGTTAATCAAAATATTGTGCTATATTTTAATTGCAATAATTTTCCAGTTTTGTGAAATTGTCATTGTACGAATTTGCATGAACGAGAATCCGTACACCGAAGGCACTTTTCTATGTACGAGTCAAAGCAATAGTTTTTTGTGCAAGCAATTATACTTTGTTAAACATTGCAATGCAACTCATAATTTTGCACTAATAATTACTGGGTGTGAATCGGATTTAATATAAAAATCCCAGTATATAGGCAAACCAACAAAAAGAAAAAAAAAAGCCTTGAAAAGAGTCAGCTGAATGCGCGATTAGAGATTGAGTGAGCCAGAGGGAGCGCAAGTGTGTGTGTTCGCGATTCAGTGTCGTTGTGCGAATAAAAAACATATGCTTGTGGCGATAAGAAAAGGCGCCGCTGCTGCTGGCAACCATATGATTCTGATAAGCGCCGGCACAGGGCAGCGAGCCAAGCGCAAACTTTCGCTGCGAAAAACAAGGACAAAATACATATTCGCAATCCGATCGGAAAAGAAGGTGAAGAGAGTCCCGAAAGAAAGTAATTGAATTAATAAAATTTTAAAATAAATCTTAATAATAAAAAAGGCAAAGTAATTATAATCTAAACCTTTACAACTGTACATTTTGCTGCTTTCCTCGACTTTTCTCACACTTTTCTTCGTTTTCCACATTTCTCACACTTGTTTTTGTGGGCGAGAGTCTCAGGTAGAAATAATAAAAAAAGAAAAGAGAAGAGAAGCGTGTAAATAGAAGCAGGGCAGAGCCAAAACCAAAACCATCTGATGATACGGAATAGACCGGTACAGCTGATTTCATTTCAACTATGAACACGAAAAATGTTGATTAGGCAACCCAGCGATAAGCAAAGAGCAAGGGCGGGGGAGGATGGAGGCAAAGAGGACAGTGCGCAGCTGTTTTTTTTTTCGTTCGTTTCGCCGTTCATTTCGAACATGTGAGCTAGCGCAAATTGGCAGCTGAGAGCGAGAGAGTTGAAAGAGAGAGAGGATCGATCGCAGCTGTAACAATTAGGCAAAAAGAAATGGGGAAAATAAATCTACTGTAAATCAATAACAGGTAAATAGTTTAATTCTTCAGAAATAAATATTTACCCATTTTAATTGTAACAATCAATCCTTTTTTCCTAGCCACTATCAAAATATAAATGTTGTTTATATATTTTTTTTAATTTTTAGTACTCATTTATGTTTATAAAATAAATTAAAATCCACCATTGAAATATACCCTTAAATAAAAATGTTCAAAATTTGTTTAGCAACTGGTGCCCAGTCACAGTGACCAATATTATAGCCGGCACTGTTTTTGCCGTCTGACAAATTGAGAAAACAGCAGTTTTTCAATATGGACGGTAGAAAGGCAGAGCGTGAAAAAACCAACAACAACAAGCGGCGGCAAAGAGAGAGCAAAAGGAAGCGACACGGGAGCGAGAGAGAGTGAAAGAGCGAGACACGAAACGAAAGACAAAAGTAGCGTCACATTTATTCCAGCAACAAGAAACGGCATGGAAGTGGAATGCGACATCTGTGTGTGCGTGTCTCTTCAGTGGTGGTGGTTGTGTTTTTGTGCCGTATTTGTTTTGTCGGCAAAACGGCGGGAGAGCGAGCGAGAGGGAGCGAGCGCGCAAAGCAAGGAGCGTACGTAGTAGTAAAAATAATCAATAATTTGCGTGATAAAAATGCAAGCCAAGCTGTTGATGTTGTTTTTGTTGCTGCTACTGTTTCTTCTCCTTTTATCTTGTAAACATTTATATGTGTACAATTTCTTCTGGTAACTTGATAGGCGTGTCATTTAAATGTAAAACTCACTGCAACTCCTCATCCAATTCCTCGGCGCTGTTGTATTCGGCGTGTTCTAGAATAACTTCCTCCGTTTTGATGGCAACCGGTACGCCGGACATATTGTATCGTGTTTGTGTATTTGGTTATAATCGTGGCCAAAAATTCAGTGTCCGAAGAACCACGTGCACTCTGTTGTTGTTGTTGTTGTAGGGGCCGCCGGTGGACTACATAAACATAAGCGCTATTTTGCGATTTGCTCCCTGCGATCTTTATTTATAGCGCCTGTGGCCTTTTTCTTTGCTTTTCTTTTGTAGGTTTTCGCACAGCACACACACACTCGCGCTCGAATCGCTGATGTGTCAGCTGGTTTTTGCCGCTGCCTTCAGCTGCTTTTTGTATTTAGCGGCAAATTGTTTGCCCGTTTGCTTTGCTCACACACACAAACACACAACCGACAAGCACCAACACTTGCACGTACACAAACGGGCACTGGGAGAGCGCGAGAGAGGCAGACGAGGCGCCGAAATATTATTTTGCGCGTCGTCTTCGAGAAGTTTGCCCTTTTTTCGCTACTTTCTGTGTATTTTGCAGCTGTTTTTTTTTTTTATTTTTGCCACAGCCAAACACTAACACTCATACGCGCGCGTCTGGTATATATGTGTATGTATATAGGTTGCACTGTACGATTTTCCGATCGGCAGCGTTCCGTCGTCCGTTGCGTTGTCGAATCGAAAAGCGAATGAGCGGCGAAAACGAATGGCGAGGAACATACCCAAAGAAGAAAAGCGAATGAGCCAGTGTGGCCAAATGAAAATGTAGCTTTCCCCCTAAAAAATCTCTAAAAGTTTCCTCCTAAAAAATCCTGAACAAAAACGTGAAGATTTAGGGTATTTTTCCACTACGTTGCTTTTTCCAACTATCGCACGAAAATCACGAAAAGCAGAAAAGGTGTTTCTACTAGGAAAAAGTGCTTTTTAGCACTATCGTGAACGGCAACAGCTGTTTTTTGTTTACGTTTTGATTTGGCGGAAAACTAAATTCAATTCAAAATTCAAACCAATGTTTACTAAGATTATAATTTTATGAGCTAGACATTATTTTCTATTTGCAATAATTCTGCCAGGCAGCCGCTTGACTGGAGGAACTTGCAGGAACCACTTCAGTCCACTGGAATCTCATAGACTGAAGCCACAACTCGGATGCAGACGCATCAACATGTCTCTTCTTAAACAAGTCTCTTATGATCCCGAATTCACATCACCTGGCCCTGCCAAAGAAGGACCAAACTCCGCCTCCGCTTCCGTTAAAAACATGAAGCGAATTTAGAAAAGTGAGAGGATCCCTGCGCACCGTCG
>VNJW01011405.1:0-17732 GCA_008042615.1 Drosophila auraria
CATTAACGCCTAGTATTCCTCTATTCCTCTATTGCTCCTGCACCAGCCTACTCCTAACAATTTTTTTTTTGCTTTGGTTAGTTCCCTGTGATGAACTTTATACGATGGTTAAAGAATAACTTAAAAAAAATGCATACCAAAGCCGCAAATTGAAAAAGAGTTTTATTTTGGAGCAAAAAAATAAAACTCTCAAATAATAGTAATTTGAGAGTTTTATTTTTTTGCTCAGCTATTATGATTACTACCAGATTTTTATAAAAATACTCATAAATAACCTTTTCTTTTTGAAGAAAATTTAAAAATCATAAAATAATGGTTAAAATTTAACTTTTATAATTTGGCTTATAACGATTACGGACTCTGAGTTAAACTGGTATTTTTAAGCGCCTCATTTTATGCTCAGCATTTCCGTGCTCCCATTGATTAAAACATCAGATCTTCTCCAATTTTCGTTCTTAAATTCTCTTTAAATTTCAGACGAAGGCAGATAGGACCATTGATTGAAAATTTGCGAAATGAACAGCATTAAAATGAGGCAGGCAAAGGTTAAATTATGTCTGCATCCACAGAGATGCGGCTATAATAAACAAAGAAGAGAGGGGCACCCAAAGGAGGGGGGGATAGAAGATAGTCAGTCAGAATGCAAAGCTTGTTAAAATTCATGTAATGCATTAACAGAGAACAACAACCACAAATTACACACACACACACACTCGGGCAGTGGAGGCCTGAGTCAAAAGGCCGACGGGCTGCAATGAAAAGGCAATTAAAGCGCAGCAGGCAGAGGGGCTGGGTTTCCACCAGGGAGGGGGATAATGCTGCTGCTGCTGCTGCTGTTGCCGTTGCAGCAATCAATTGCATGCTTCAATGGACAAATATACGAGCATAGACAAGTGGAGAGCCAACTCAGATAGACATGGCCGATACGGACGCCAAAGCAAATGCGTTCGCTCGACTACAGTGGAGCTCCGTTAGGTTAAACACTGCCAGGATAGGTTAAACACTGTCAGGAAATTTTATTGGTTATCTACTCTATATAGTTCAAGCTCTGCTTAGATTCAAAAACAATTATTATATTCATTTTAATCCATGTATAACCAAAGATATTAAAATTTTCGTCGCCAGCAAAAAATAGGCTGCATATTGCACAACAAATGTATGATCGTTCAGTATAACTACCGTAAATGAAGTCATTTTTTAGGGGAATATCAACAAGCAAGATCATAAAATCTAGAAAAAACACGTCTATTATCTTCCGTAGTAAAAATCAATTTATTAATTGAGGAAGGACAAGTTTAAGTAAGACAAATTCGATTCAATAAACTAGGAGTTCGATGCTTTCAAAACAATAAATTCCTAAGAGTTGGACCTAGGCATGTTCGACTGTATCTGCGTTTGTGCATCTGTGTGCTGGCATCTACGTCTGTGAGTTGTCCACGGCGGACACCCGTGGGACGGACGGCAAGCCACTAGATGGACTCAACTAGATAAAAACCTTAGTTGGCTTGGCTTGGTACCCGGCCAAAAAGGGGAATACGATTGGGGCTTTAAAGAGGTGGCGGGGAATCAAGTTGGATTGGGCTGGGTGTTCGGTGCTCGGAGTTGGGAGCCCAGAGCTGGGAGCTCCAGCCGTCTGCATCTTCATTCGCCTCCTTCGACGGCGGCAGTCAAGTGGAACGGCACAAAAACTTGTTAACTTTTTTCGCTACAAAAGGTCCGGAGAGTGCCAAGTTGAGTCAATCAACCTGGCAACCAGCTCCTCCTCCCCCCGCTGCGCACACTTGCCAGCAATTAATCAAAGGAGAGAGAGAGACCACGGGACCAAGTACCGAAGTCCGAATCCAACCCAGAGCTGCAGGCTTTATTATTGCAATCAAGTCATTTACCTGCGCAAAACGTTTAATTATCACTTTTCGGGGCGGCAATTAGCAATTAGCAGACAAATTTTGCACCTGCCACGCCCCCAGGAGCTCTCAAACACCTATCTTCTTTAGGGGCACTCGTCCGAAGCCGTATATCTCCGCGTACAGCGGACTAATCCCGGCCAGAAGCTGGTGGGCGGAGGCGTAGACGGTGTCACAGTTGGCCACCTCATCGGCCACATGATCAAAGTCATAGGCCACGATCCGATAGCCGTCCAAGCTGAGCTCCACGCAATAGATGACCTGCTCCAGGGTGCGAATATTGATGTAGGCCACCCAGCGGCTGTGCGGCAGGAACTCGGCCACGATCAGGTGGTCCACAAAGTCCTGGCACGTGTCCACCATCTGCTGGGCGTCGCGATGGGCGTGGAAATCGCACTCATCTATCTGGACAAGAGCCATTCTCGGGAGCAGCTCCGGGGGCCTGAAATTTTGACTGGACTAGCTACGGACTGGTGATTTCTGATAGACTTTATTCTCACTTCTTTTTTCTTTCAAGTTTTTAAAGTTCTTTGGAATAAAAGGAACAAATACTGAAGCTAATAGCTTGCGAGTTTTCCTTGAGCTCTTTGTATCTCCTTGACATTCCATATGGATTACAAGACTTGAAAGGGAATCCCTATAAATAAACTCAACAGAGACACTTTTCTGGATTAAAGAATAAGTTAAACAACCCTGAAAAAAACTCGATAAAGAGCATATTTCTTACTACTCTTCAAATTAAAGTGTATCCCAAGCTCCAATCGGAGAAGTGTAGCATTATTCCCCCATATTCTTGTTTCCAAGACATTTTCCGTATTATGCATCCGCTTAACTCCTCGTGCTTAGCCCCCTTCCCTTATCTCCCTTGACTTCCTCAACTCGGGCACCGGGCTCAAGTGCTCCGGGTCCTCGGGGTCTTATATTCCACCGATGCTGCCGCTGCTGCCGCTGGAGAACAAAAAGGACAAAAGGTAAAGAGTCTCCGCTCAGACTCATGACAATCGACTGGGGAGTGAGGGGAACGGGAACAGGGGACTAGGGGTAGCTTGACTTGGTGTGATTTGGCAGCACACTCACAGCCACATGCAGAGCCAGAGCCAGAGCCACATCCACAATCACAATCACCGGCAGGCAGCGGCAGCATCTTTTCCCTTATTTTTGCTGATGAAGTTGAACAATTTGAGATACGAGCAGCGAAGGAAGGTAACCGCACAGAAAGAGATGGGGCTTGGCTAAACGAAAGAGACGGGTTAGCCGTCGGACGGAACGGACAGCAAGGGACGGACAACGGACAACGGACAGCGGACAGAGGACGGAGGACCGAGGACCGAGGACGGTGGAACGTTCATTTTAGTTGCCCATGGCCATGGCAGGCAAACGTTTTCTGGCCCCGGCTACCAGGCAAAAGTTCCTCCTGCTCTGCTCCATCTTCTGAATCTTTCCGCCAGCTTCTTTCCTCCTCCTCCTCGGTTCGTTCTTCCCCTCTGCCCCTTCGAAACAATCAAGATGCTAAAAATGAAAAACTTTTTGCGACACACACGCAAATTTTTCTTCAATTTTCCTTTTACTGCCGCCTAAATAGTTGATGAATTATGCGACAGCTGCTGGGCGGAAAAAGTTGAGCAAAATTTTTATTTCGGCACGCAGAAAAAATAAAAACTGGTAGTAAATATTATTGAAATTTGTTCCAATCAAGAAATCTAGTTTTCTTTTCCCTTTAAATGATACATTTTGCCCAAAAACTTGGTTGTCTTCTAAATGTTTGTCTAATTCATTTAAGTAGAAGTTTTAGTAACCCATTTTGCACAATATTTAACCATTAAACAGAAGGTTCTGAGGTCCCTAAAACCAGTTTCCTTAGTAGTACTTAAAGAAAAAGGTTTTTAGAGGTAATAAACATTCCCTAATAATTTAAATATCTTAATAATTTATTATTTCATGCACTTTTCTCACTGTATGTACAAAAGTTCAGTTTCAATTTATTTTAATTGCGCTGACAGTTTACGATCTCCCCTCCCATTCTGCCTGCCCCTGCCATCCATCTCCCTCGCACGACGGCAATCAAAAGGAATAAATGAGTGAGCGGATGAGACGGCGCGGACAATGAGTGGAAGGTAAGGTTTCGGCATCGGGAGTAAGTGCATGACCATAATCCGACTTTAACTCTTTCACTGTGTTTCCCTGCCTGCCCAGAAGTGCACAGAGAAAAAGGAGTTATATATCTTGGGATTAAAGGGTATTTATTCAATGCAAGATGTTGCGGAGGTAGCAAGGAATCACCAGCAGTGACTTTTTGACTTTTAATCAAAAAATAATTGTCCTTTTAATGGGGGAAAATAAATAATGAAGCTTGGGTTTGAGGTTAATATTTTTAATATTATATTTTAAGTCTCATTTAACATAAAATGTTTTTTGAATATTTAATAGGCTGATGTGGTTGCGTTTTTCCTAACTCGAGGTCTAGTCTCCACACAATTGGAGACTATAGTAAAACCAGGGGCATTCTTCTGGTATAAAATTTATAGATCATTTCCAATTTAATCCCCAAAATATCTTCAATTTTTCCTGTGCACCTTTCTACTTCTCCTTCACTCACAATACCCCGAACGCTGCCCCATCTCTTACTCCGCCAACAACAATTGTCGGAGATTTATGAACGCCCCTTGCGCTTTAAATTGAATTCAATATTTTGCAAGCGCTGCAAGCGAAAAAGCAACAGCAGCAACAACGGCAAATTGTAAACAACAAAGTTTTTTGTGTCCCGTTGACAGTTGCAGTTTTTTTCGTTTTTTTTTTTTTTATGGCGATTGCACATTTCATGGCTTTCTTTTTTCGCGCTGAAATTGATTTTTTCCTTTTACCTACATTATTTTTCCTTGCTTCGTTTTCGCCTCACTATTTTACAAGCAGTGTTTATTTGTTCGCGCGAGGTGTGAAAGGCGTTAAGTGGGTGTGTGCCACCAATTGAGTTGTTTTTCAGTTACCAGTTTCCGCTATAAGCCAAAATATAGAATTCTTTACCTGCAACGATAGAGAGAGAGAAGAGGAAAATGCGGAATTAGTGGAAAATTAAGGAGATTATTGCAGACAGGTTTCACGAACTGTGCATATTTAAGATTCAAATTTATTAATTATGCGAGAGGACTAATGTACAGGCAGATGTCTTAAAGCATTAATAAGGCCTGTTAAAACGGCTTAATTGTGATTACTGCAAAACGGGATAACGTAGGACGTTGTGTGTCTGACTTAAGAGTTGGGAATTTTAAGAAAATATGACTTATGGCTCTCGCACATTTGGAATTCGAACCGTTTAACCTAAACCGATTATAACTTCTATGTTAAAAGTTGTATTAATTTAGAGTTTATTTTGTAAAGAATAATTTCGTTTATTTTTGAACAACTTTCCAATAATTTCTTTGCTGGATTATTGCATTTGCTGTGGGTAGTTTCTTTCCTTGAGAGTTTCCTTTTAAAACATTATTTAGTAGTTCCTTGTCCTATTATTATCTACCATTAGGAAGAGCATATAAAGGTAAGAATATATTCCCCAATTTTACTCCAACGGATGTCCTCCAAAGGTATTCTCAAAGGTATTTTCACCCTTTTTTAGGTCCCTTAAATTAATCTTTTATTTACTTTCTTTCTTAAGTGTCTTGTATAGAGTCAGAAATTACTTAAATGGAAATAAACATCAGTAACAGTATTAGGAACACAAGCAACATCAGCAACTGCAACATCAATAACACCAATGACACACCGACAGCAACACCAACATTAGCTCTGGCAATATCAACAACCATAGTGGGCACAGAAGCAACATCAAGCACACCAGCAATAAAAAAACAGTTAGAAAAAGTGCAACATCAACAGCAGCAACATCAACAGAAACAACAGCAACCAGAGCAACATAAGCATCAGCAACTAACAGCAACAGCAACACTAGCAGAAACAACAGCAACACCAGAAAGTCCCCACGATAAAAATTCAAAATGTTTTCGTTTGACTGAGCAGAGCAACAACAGCAACAGCAGCAACAGCAACAGCGGCGGCACGAACAACAACGACAACTGTCGACACGGTGAGATGGCTACGTTGTTCCAACAGTTGTTGTTGCCATTTTCGCCGCCAGGGCGCTACATTTTGTTGTTGTTTCACTTCTCTTTCTTTCTTTCTCTCCTTGGTTGTTGTTGCTGTCGTATTTTTTCACATATGTACATCTTGTTGTTGCTGTTGTTGTTGTTGCCTCTTCTGCGCCAGTCAATTCAATTTGAAGCCATTTAGCATCAATTTGCAGTAATTTGACGTATAAATTATGTCAAATTGCCGAGCAGCTTGTCATTGGGTGTATTTCGTTGTTGTTGCTGGTCTCAGCCTTATTGTTGTTGCTATTGGTGCTGCTTTTGTTGTTGTTGTTGCTGTTCTCACTCCGTCAGTCGCTCGTTTTCGGTTCCTTTGTTGTTGCTTTTGCACCTTTTTTTTTATTTTTACCCTCCGATTTTCGTTGTTATTGTGAGAGATTGTGTGTGCCCGCCAGGTAAAAATGAGAAGGTAAGAAGGAAGGAGGCGAGAAGAGAGGGAAGAGCGGCATCATCATCAAGTCCCAGTTGCCAGTTAACCCTCCACAAAGCCTTCGTCCTTCCCTCTAAAAAAACCATTGTGTGTGACTTGGTCTGCCCATCTCTCTCCCTCTACACGGCAAATAAAATTGTGAACTTTTGGGTAGACCGAAAAAAAGTCGATGTATTCAACTCTGTAAATTTCCGATGACTCGAAGATTTCTGGATCATTCCCATTGGTACATGGACACAACCATGTTTTAATTTATGGAATTCGGTGTAAATTTATTTGACATTTTTTTAAAATTCCCAAGTCGTTTGTTAGAAATCAAACGGAAATAATCAAAAGTTTATTTTCACCGAAAAAGGGTCATTAATGCAACTATAAACATAATAGATTGCGCGTAAAGCTTTTTTGTCGTTTATTTCTTAGAATTCCCAAGTTGTTCTAGCATTGAATAGACATAAGTAAAACGTAAGACTCTTATTAACCACATAAGATCCTATTAAATATTATTATTATATTATTAAATACTTACTTAAAAAACAAACTCGAAAACATTGAATAAATCTTAAACAAGAATCACATTTGGGATTTTTCCAGTGTTTATTCCCCCACTCTTCCTCTTTCTCTGAGGCACGTTCGGCAGTGTGTGAATTTTATTTTCGCTTGTCGACACAAAAGAATTTCACTTAATACCCAGGCGAACAGAGAGGGGCACACACATGGAAAGGGTCCAGAGCAGAGGTTGAGCAGTAAAAAGTGCCTCATAAAGCCGATATATAAACTAATACCGAGCAGGGATAGGGGGAAGGAGGAGGAAGGGCGACACCGGCGAAGGCTAAAAAAGAGGGGCAACAATTTTTACGCTTTTGTGAATGTTAACATTCAAAGATATCATCAAAAAATTCACTGGAAACGCTTGTACAATAAAAACCGAAATGATAAAAAAAAATGGAAGAAGAACCAACCAGCCCAGAAGCTGACGATGCAGAAGCATCGAAGATCGTTTTCCCCTCTTGTTTAAGGCAAAAAAGCAAGGGGAACAGCGGAGGAAGGGCAGCAGCTCCGTACCCCCTGAATTTTGTCGCCTCTTTCTTTGTGGATGAGTTGCTGTTGCCGTTCACGCGTCGTAAACTCGGTAGCACCAAGAAAGACAATGCAACAGGAAAAACTTCCGTAAATAGCAGAAGTACACGGCGAAAAATACAAAGCGATCAAATCTGTTGGTAAAATGCCACTGAATTGATTTTAAGTTACTGGAGGTGTTAGGGAAGAAGGGTTTTGTTATCCGTAATTAATTCTTGCTTAGAATATAGCGCTTAGTTTGGGCCCGGAGACTTTTAAAAACATGTTTAAAGAATTTACAATTACAAAACTTATTTTTTAAAATATACCATATATACAATACACAATATTTGTATTTATTTTTCAATAATAATAAATTTTCTTTAACATTTTCTTGTGTACATAACAAGAGACAGACTTCAAACGTCGGAAAAAGGGAACCTGTCACCATCACAGTCATGAGATATGCAGAGTTTCTCTTTCCTATGCTCATTTTCTCGACACTGCAAGCCATTTGAAGAATTTCCATTTGCATTTTAATTAAGTGAATGGACAAATGACCCTAGGGGCCGAAGGCTAAGCGGGGGTGGCCACTGGTCGGGCAGAAAACTTTATTATCTGTACAAGCAATTATGCATATCATAAAACACTTTAAACATTAATGAGTGTCAGCAGCGGGACACGGAGCCAGAGACGGCGAAGTAACGACGGAGAGAGGCCGAGTCATCATCTCATTTGGACCCAAAAAGGCAGAGACTCGTTTTCATTCCATTCATCCAATTTGGGCAGCTCAGCCTCCCAAGAGACGAACGAACAACACGGGTTTGGTGGAAGAAAATGTGTACATAGAGGTGTGTACAAAGGAAAAACAAAAGAAAATTACATTTTCTTGTTGAAAACGTTTCAAATTTCAGTAACTGTCAAATTACGGTATTCATATCGAACAACCGAGAAAGCTAAAAATAAACCAATTTGTTGTCTTGGAATTAGTAACTTTGAAAATATGTTTTTTTCTGCTATTAAGCTGCAAATACACCTGGCATTGCTGTCATCTAAATAGTGTTTGCGTCTCTCTTTTGTATCCATCTTTACAAATAGCCTTTAGTTCGCTTTTATTTATATTGAATCTTTAAGGCCGCATTGTTTCTTTATATTTGTATTTATTAAGTGCTTTTATTTGTTTTCTGCTTGTAGAGAAGAGCGAAATAGTAAATGTACAATGTATAATCAAGTGTGCAAACATTTTGGGGAGATCCCATAAACGGTGATTGTTTTATTTGGCCCAAATATTAAAAAAAAAAAAAAAATGCAATTATGCCTTGTGGATTCTTTACTTGTTCTATTTAGTTTCAAACCCATTAAACATTATTGGGGATTTTAAAATATTTATTTAGAAAAACAAATTTAAATGGTTCTTTTCTCTAGGTATTGGATATAAAAAATGAAAATATAATATTCATTCTAAGATCCAAAATACCAAATATATTGCATTATACTTAGATATTATATATTGATCTTTGTAATATCAGAACCCAAAAATTATTTTAGATTTTTTCCCATAAGGAATTTAAATATTATTTATATACTTACAATTTTAGTATTTTTTTAAGTAAGTCTTTTCCCATCATCAAGAATCACTTCATGCTTCCACTATTCCGCACCTCATAAAATTTTTGCCATTAGTTAAGCATCCATTAAGATGATCTATTTCCCCCTGAGCATTTTTCGCGGAGGAAACATGTCATAGATCATTGGCCCCACAGATTTGCATGTCGGTTTATCGTTTATCATTTATCGTTTACACTTCCATCTCTAAATGGACAGCAACAAACGAAGGGGGCAAAGACACACAGCAACAACAGAAACAAAAGCAAAAAACAAGAGCTGAAAGAGACGCCCCCAAACTGATTCGGTTAGTTAGTTTATGGGCAAAGTCAGCGTGTTGCCACTTTATTGCCTGCTTTACATTTCTGTTAGTTTTCGGTCCGCACCCAGGGGCCAAAACACACACAGACACACATCCGCGCGGGCACAAGCAAACAAGTCGAGTCGTGTTATGCTTTGCGGCCAAATTAAAATTCGACTTAATCGTTTAAACATTTAAAAGGCAAACTAAAAGCCAGCAGGCGTCGCAAAGTTTCCTACACCCCTGCTCTTCCTCCTCCTTCTTCCTTTTTTTCTCCTTTTTCCCATCCCATCCCCTTCCTTTTCCTCTTCCTTTTTCCACATTTTTTTTCGTCTTTTTGCATGCGCAGCTCAACATGCGCCAAAAGTTGTAGCAGCCTGTTGCTGTCCTGCTCGCACAGCCAGGCTTTAATGAGTGAGCGCCATACAACAAACATGGCTGCCACTGCTCTCTCTCGCTCTCTTTCCCTTGCCCTCTCTCTCTCTCACTTAATGCAACTCCAAGAGAAAGAGAGGCAGAGCGAGCGAGCGAAAGAGATGGCCTGCCGAGTGTGGGGAGCGTGGAGATTTTTACGGGATAAGTACACAAGGCAGGAATGGGAAAGGAGATGCTCTTTTCGCAGCACAACTCAAATGTTAATTAAAATTTAAATGCTTACAGGGGACCCGTGGCAAATTAAATTTTGATTGATTCATCACAGGACCTCTCCTTCTGTCACTTCTGCTGAGCCGGCGAAAAGAAAAGGGAGCAACAGTAAAAGGACAAATAAAATGAAATTGTCGCAAAAGCGCCGTTTACAAGTTGCCTTGACAATCATCGCCCCAAGTTTCAATTACCGCCGAATCGCTTAACTACCGAAAAGGGCAATAAACCCAAATGGTCCGGAAAATAAATGTGTATATTAAAGCATAAATTTATATGTACGAGCATTAGCGGCAGCGCCAGCAGCATCAGCATCGCCACTAGGCTAAATTATAAATCGGATTTATGACCCATAATGTTTTTGGGGTCGAAAAATAGCTTAAAAATTAATGCGAAAAAAGAAGTAAATTAAACAGCTTGTCTAGTAATTTCAATTTAATTACTTTTTCTTATTTCCACGTATTTAATACTTTTAATTGTTGCTTCTACATATCAAACAATAATGTTTTTATGGCGTTTTAGATCGCTTTAACAATAAATATTATTTATGACCCATTATGCTTTTATTTATTGAATTCTGTATTGATTAATAATTGTTGGTAGTTAAAGCAATGAAAACGTATTGGAAGCATTTAAGGAGGTATTTTTTAACCCACAGGTTCCTATGACCTATGCTAGTCAGAACCTATTGGGAATTATAACCTATTGGGAATTATAAGAATAGGACAACCGTCGACTACAAATTAGACTTCTAGATTGCAAGAAAAGCTCCTTAAATTAGATCTGATCCTCAATTTTCATTGTAAGATCGTTGCAATGCTAGAACCTATTGGGAGATATAGAACCATTTGGCTATTATATTAAAAATTATAGAGATTTGCGTATAAAATAAATATATAGTTCACAAGAAAACCTCTTTGAGAGTTTAGTTTCCATTGTGTGACTTAAGTAACGCTAGAACCCATTGGGAATTATAGAGGTCGGACAAGCTTTGGATTTAAATTTACCTCAAGTTAGCTAGAAAATCCGCCTAATAATCACTACTACCTTCCCATATGGTACTTTAACTCACTTTTCCCTTATTTTTCGACCTTGCCTGATCAGGTGCTTAAATTTAATAGCCTGGGCGTAGCATTTACCACTGTTCCGTTTCGATTTAGTCATTATCCGAGCACACTTTAGTAATGCTAATTTTGTTGGTGGGGCCAAGATTGCTCCTAATGCCAAGCTGACATGCAATCAAACTTTGGTTTTCCATTGTTCTTCGGTTTTACTTCCCTTTATTTATTTTTTTCTCGCTTTTGTTTTCGAAAGGTTTCCACCTCTGACAAAAGGGGGCAATGAAAGGAATTCCAACTGGGGACCCCGAAACAAAATGCGAAGAACTCGGAGGCAGTGTGTTGTGTTGTTGATAGCAATCAACATCAATTAAAGCAGCTGTCTGTCTTTCTGTCCCGTTGTTGCTTCTTGCTGTTTGCTGCTGCTTTAGCCGTGTAATTATATTCGTTGTTGCGCCTTTTGGCTGCATCATCATCATCACCATCATCGCCATGATCATCGGCAATGCATTATGCACTACTGCCAGAGCAACATGTTGCTGCTGCGCCTCCAAGTAGCAACTGTCCGTCCGTCCGCCTGTCCGTCTGTCAGTTCTGATGGCAACTGTTGATAATTATAATCCGCTTGTGGTTAAAATGGTGTTGCCTACCTTACTGGCGATAAGCGCGCATGAATAATTATGTTGCCGCTGTCGCTGAGCTGAGCTAAAGTTGCTGTTGCAGCTAATGCTGATGTTGCTGTTGCTGCTGTTGCTTTTGCTGTAGCAATGTCGCCTGTTTGGTTGGCTGTGCGCGACAACTCATGAATAATTAATGCACTGCGCCGCGGCGACTCCGTTTCTGTCGCTGGCTAAATGTTGCTGCTGCAACTTGTCTGGCGTATCTTTTCAATTACAGCCGGAAATCGTGAATTACGCCGGAC
This sequence comes from Drosophila auraria, assembly GCA_008042615.1. Lineage (NCBI taxonomy): Eukaryota > Metazoa > Arthropoda > Insecta > Diptera > Drosophilidae > Drosophila > Drosophila auraria. Next base: position 12,058 of record VNJW01011405.1, read on the forward strand.
AAGTCTTAGTTGGCAATAAAAGAGGGGGAAAAAAGAGCAGCAGCACTGCGCTGCCGTTCTCATTGTTGATTAACTTTGACAGTTGCTATTGTTGCTGTGCAAATATTTATTAAATACACAGCAGCAGCAATCTCCTCAAAAGGGTGCCGACAACGACGACGACGACGACAACAATTAACACTCGAACGGCAGTGGCAACTATTATCAACTCAATTTGAATAAATTCGCTCGTGACAAAACGCAAAGGTAGGGGGAAACACGCTAAAGTTCCCACCTTAAATTAAATAAGCAATGAGTTTGTCTTGCAAAAAATATACAAAAAAAAAAGGAAAAAAGGTTCGGGGCGGTCGCACAATTGGCACTTGAAAGGCATCAAGATACAATGGCAATAACTGCAGCGCAGCAGCAGCGGCAAACAAGCTAAACAAGTATTGCTGCTGTGCCGAGGAGCAGCAGCTACAGCAGCAGCAACATCAGCAGATAAAAGGCAGACAAAAGGCACGAGATGTGAGAGGAGACGTCTAGGGTTGCTGCCTGGGAATTGAATTCCATTCAAAAGACGGCAGCAGGCTGTTTGTCATACTTGCAACAGCAGCAGTGGCATCAGCAGCGGCAGCGGCAGCATTGGCCAGAAGCAGAACCCAGTGAAATGGCTTACATGCATTTCTCTGCTCTGCCCCTCTCCAGGCAGGCGTGTTGAGGTGTGTTGAGATAGCATCTTGCATAAAATTACTGCCAGTGGTAGCAGCAGCAGCAGCATCACCAGCAGCCAGGAGGAGCAGGAGCAACAGCAGCAGCACCAGCAGGAGCCAGAGCCAGAGCCACCAGCGACGTGGCTGCCTGATGCTATGCCACTGATAGCCTCGAAATTGTTGGCAGTTGCAATTTGCTGTTTGGAATTTTAAGCGAGCCAACAATGAAGTTCAAACCGAAGCAAAGTGAGGGAAACAAAAGCGAACAAAAAGATACAAATACAAAAAAATAAAATAAAACGAAGCAAGAACCGAAAGGAAGAAAGCCAGAGGAGCCCGAGCCCCAGTCCGTGCCCGACAGCAACATCATTCTCATGCTCATCAGCAGCAGCAGCAGCCAAAAAGCCAGGGCTCCCCGAGTTTAACCCGTCGTCTCTGGTATCGATTTTTGATTGCCTTTAAAAAGATTCGATTTTCGGAAAAAAGAAAGTCTAGATTGTTGGCGGCGAAATTGGTTTTTACTTATGGTTTTTGGCTGGAAACATGTCATGTTTACACAAAGCCAGCAGCTCTTTGGCTTACAGCTTTAGGGGAAGTCATTACAAATAGTTTTGGCACAAGTTTCGTACTTTGTTTCTATGAAAGTATTAATATTTTGTATACATTTTTTATTTGTTTATTATTAAGCATTATGCAAGACGAACCTGGCAAAATTCAGCTTGAAATACTTAAAACTACTAACTTAACCGACTCTAGTCAGACTTAAGGCAATTAAATTAAATTTTCTCCATTAAAAAATACATTCTTTTTCATTCCTTTAAATACAGGAACTATAAATTTAATTTCTAAAATAAATTCTATAAAAATAAGGCTTTTTAAAGCCTTAAACCAATTAATGCCCATAAATTGCATGAAATTCCTGCTTTAAGCTTTAAGGGTAATGAAACTTGAGTCAGCAAGGATATTTAACGCCAGTTGGCGGATTAAATGTGTAATTCTTTCTCCCCAAACTGCCACATTTTGCCCAGCTTGGCTGAAAATGGGTTAAGTTGGGGCCCCCTTGGCTTCGAAGTCGGAGCTCCGTTGAATTCGAGACCTGCGATTGCAATAAAAGTCAGCAGGCAGGCACTGATGTGTTGCTGCTGCTGCTGCTGCTGCTACTCCTTCTGCTGCTCCTGCTCCTGCGCCTTCCTCCTTCCCCATTTGAATTTTATTTCACTGCTGCCTTTCGTTTTTATTTATTTTTTATTTTTCAGCTCGCTTCCATTCAATTCCTGCTGCTTTTGGCTCGCCATCTGAGCTTTGCATAAGCCCGTAGTTCATTTGGGAAAAAACAAAACAAACCAAGGCGAAAAAAAACCGAAATAAGATATAGCCAGGCAGCAGCAGCAGCCAGCACGATTTATGTTAATCAGACAAGAAGGTAGCGGGTTTTAGGGGACTTGGGGGAAGTCGGAGTCGGAGTCAGCGCCAGCCAGTTGCATTCAATCATCTTTTATCTGGCAGGCATCGGCGGTGCTTGGTGGGGATTTCTTTTTCTTTTTCGGTATTATGTATCGCTTAGTTGCATTTGGCGCACTTTCGGATTTTCTATCTATCTTTCTTTCTCCCAAACTCAAGCACAGACCCAAAACGCAAACGCAAACCCAAAGTCAAAGTTTGATTCGTGTTTTCGCATTTGGTTTCCCCCAGAGAGACTTCCAATTTGATTCGTTATCGATTTGATTTCAATTTGCCAAATGCTTTAGCTATTTATCTCAATGACTCACTCTTGGCCATTCTTTTTCAGAGAGAAAGTCACATTTCAACAAAGCATTCATTGGGTTTGAAACACTCGGAAAATGGGTAAAAAAAAAATGGCTATTAGAAATATGAATGTAATTATTAGTACAACCAATTTCAAAAGGAATTTAATCTCATTCATTTTTAAGCCACAAAAACAATTAAACATGAAATAAACTATTTTAATATGTTCATCCACGTTTTTTATAACATTTACAGAATTAACTTCAATGTCGTTCGTTACTTACTCAATAACGCAAAATAGTTAACGTGCCGAATACCAACCTGCAATAAAAGAAAATAATATTTAATTAATTTCAATTGAAATTCAATAAATACAATTATTATAATAACACAAATATGCATTCCCCGTTTCCAATATAAATTGTTTGCATTTAATTTGCAATTGAAAACCAACAAAATGTCGGAAACACCACACACAAATTTCAAAAGGGGGAAAACCAACCAAAGGGACTAGAGCAGTTTCTGGGCTCTGATGGAAATGAATTGTGGGAAAGCGGAAAATATTCTGCCAGTCGGCAGAATTCTGCCTTAAATTCATTTAGCAAGTTGAATTTTAAGTGCCCCAGCTCCTTTTTTCGACTCCCTGCTCCACTCACTTTGTTTAGTTTTGGGATGCTTTGGTTTCCCCTTAAATAATTCACAAACATTTTCGGCCAAAATGCTGGCAAAAAAAAACATATTTCTCGTTTTTCGTTCGTGTGCAGTTTATAACAGGGAAATGCAGAAGGCAAGAGCGGCGAGTGGGAATAAACCGAAAAGTTTAATAGCAGGGTGTGTCAGCAATTAAAACAATGTTTTTTGTTTTGTTTTAATTTTTAAATTGAATACTAAATAGGGTAAATAGGGTTTTAAGATTATTTTGAATTGAATACTAGATTTGTGTATTTTTATTTAGAAAATTTGAGTTTTCTTTAAACATTTTAAGCTACTGGTCACACTATTTTGACTGGACTTTGGATACTGGTCACACCATTTTTGAGAAAAAATTGAAATGTGACCATCAACTTTGCAGAATATTGCGAAACCAGTCACGTTGTCCGGAAAAAAGGCATAGTCTATGAACAAAATAATTAAATCTTCAATAGTTCAAAGTTCCCGTAATTCATTAACTCTAAAAAAGGATTCTTTTCCCCTTTTGCTTTTCTAGAATACTTATACTTCAGAGTAAGACCCTAGAGGCCCTAAATTTATCCACCTATATTCGAATTCATTATTTAGAAACCCAATATCTTAGAACATTTCCCTGTTCTTTCCTCTGGATCACCCTAACCCAGCGGTGGATAACATGCGAATGACTCGCTGACTAGCAGCTGACTGAATGGCTGAAATGCTCAAATGACTGACTGTCAGTCCGACTGTCCGACTTGTTCTGCGCTCCTCTTCTGCTTTTTCCTCGACTCTGGGCAACAAAAAGTGAACAAAAAATAAAGAAGAGGAAGAAGATATATAGTAGTTGTGCCATTTCTGCGCTTTTCATGCACTTTTTGCGCCGGATGTGCAGCACGGCGAAAAAAAAAAAAAAAAAAATGCCGAAAAAGAGAGCACGGCAAAAGAAAATTGTAATTTCAACAAAGCAACGAAGAAAATGGCACAAAAAAGAAACCCGTTGGCCACTCCCGCACGCCCCCATCACTATTTTACAATTTTTTATACACACACATACTTTATATATATGCATTTATTTTGTGTAGTTTTTGTTGAACTAAAAACTTTTCGCCCAGCGGAGGCGACGGGCAGGGTAAATGCGTTTTTGATGCTGTTTTCTGCTGGGTGGCTTGGCTTGGCCTGGCCTGGCTGGGCGTTGTTCTGGTCGCATTTCTGCATTTAGCATTTTGTTTTTTTGCCACCGGCACTTGCCAACTTAAAGCATTAAGCTGATGCCAATTATGCATTGTTTGCCAGCTCCCGTTCCCGCTCCCGTTCCCGACTCTCTATCGGGGGTAGTACGAGTAGCGAGGAGCGATTGTTAGCCCTCCGACGGCTGCTGATGGCCTGCCGCCGCTATCGCTGTTGGGCAAAATTGAAACAACTTTTGCAATTACTTTCCGTAAACAAAACAAATGTGCTCCAGTCACGCAATCGCCGCTGTCTGTCCCCAAAACAATAATTACCCGAGCATTGTTCATGCATACATTCATATAATGGTAATGACAATAACGAGCTTGAGCGCTTACCAACCAGAGAGTGAGCGGATGGGTCCGGGGAAAGAGAGAGGTACGGGAGGACAGGTAAGAGGGTTGACAGGTGGAGGCAAAGTTGCTCGTCTTGAACAAGTTGTTAAATTGTTATTTTAGCGCTTTGTTCTCCCCTCCGCAATCCCTCCTGTCCAGGTAGTGATTAACAGAACCCAGATACGTACAGTGAACGCCCACAAATAAAGAACCCTAATTGAAGTGTTTTTCTCCCTTCAATCATGACGAAGAGGCTTTTCAGAGGTTATGGCTGAAATAATGCCATAGAAGAGCCGCAAACCCAAACCCAATCAGAAAACAAAAAATAAATCTGCAATCTTGAGGTTACATTTTTATCTTGGGGTTACCATATATTCTTTGGGTTAGCCTTTATATAAGATTTAAATGGGGTTTACTTTGAATTAGTTGGGCGTAAGTAATTGCTTAACAATTAGGGAGGGGTCTTTGCTTAGGTCAAAAGTAATTTTTGTAATATTTTCCTAACCTGTGGTTAACTTGGTGTTAGTTTACTTGGAAAGGAGTCATGATTGAATACATGTTGTCTTAAATTACGTAAGAAATAAACAAAATAAAACCTGCAATCTTCAGGTTAAATTATTATCTTTGGGTTACCATATATTCTTTGGGTTAGCTTTTATATAAGACTTAAGTGGGGTTTACTTTGAATTAGTTGGGCGTAAGTAATTGCTTAACAATTAGGGAGGGGTCTTTGCTTAGGTCAAAAGTAATTTTTGTAATATTTTCCTAACCTGTGGTTAACTTGGTGTTAGTTTACTTGGAAAGGAGTCATGATTGAATACATGTTGTCTTAAATTACGTAAGAAATAAACAAAATAAAACCTGCAATCTTCAGGTTAAATTATTATCTTTGGGTTACCATATATTCTTTGGGTTAGCTTTTATATAAGACTTAAGTGGGGTTTACTTTGAATTAGTTGGGCGTAAGTAATTGCTTAACAATTAGGGAGGGGTCTTTGCTTAGGTC
>VNJW01011407.1:0-17663 GCA_008042615.1 Drosophila auraria
ATATGTCGGAACGGCCGAAATCGGACCACTATATCCTATAGCTGCCATAGGAATGATGGCGAAATTAATGTACAAAAATTTTTAATTTCTCTGTTTTTCAACGAATTTCTATAAATTTCGAGATATAGTCGTTTTTTATAGTTTTAGAATTACGGTTTTAATTTCATTAAGATCGGACAACTATATCATATAGCTGCCATAGAAGGGATCGGTCGATTTATATGAAAATGTAAAATTCTACATGTAAAATGTAAAATTTACAAAATTTACATAATTTGACATTTTTTTTTAAATTACCAAATTGGATCGATTTTCAATGATCCAATTGCTGACTGCAAGGGTATATAAACTTCGGTTTACCGAAGTTAGCTTTCTTTCTCGTTTTTTTTGCTTTTGCCAATGTTTTTGAGTTGTTTTGTTTGGACAGAGCGTTTCGATTGGATCGTTGTTGTGCCTTCCTTGATGCCGATGCCTCTGCTGACGATGATGATGATGATGAACCAAAATATTTGATGAGTTTTCCATTTCTTCATCATTTTGTGCGCTTAATGAAATTCTCTTGCGGTTTGTTTACAAATCAAATTTGACTAATGTGGTCTGATTGATACGGCATCGTCTTCGTCTTTGCTTTTTTGCTCAAAGTTTGCTTAGCTTGAAAGCAAAAAAAAACCGAAAATAATCGACAACAAAAGGCAAATGTTTGCTTATTTTCTAAAGAGACAAGACAATACTTTATTATATATGAAATTAAACCTTTTAAATACCCAAAGCTTTGTTTTTTAAAAAGAATAAATTCTCTCTTCATTTCCATGTTAAATAATAAACATTTTTAGCAAACATTGTAAAGAAATCTCATCAGTTTGTTTATTTCTCTGTTGGTTAAAGCATATCGGGTATCCTATAGTCGGTGCACTCGATTACGTTTATTTCTCGTGTTTTACTTGCATTTTTGGAGTTTTTTCGCCTGGCAATTATACAAACACACGGCTCTAGATACACAGATACTCCCCCCCACCCCCACACACACACTCACGCGTATTTCGCATTCTGGGCAAACTTTTCAAGCGTACGAAAAAAAAAAAATAGAAAAGCAAACTTCAAATTCCCCTCGCTGCTTTTCGCATAGTTTGGCAATCCATTGGATGCGCCGACATTGCGTCGATAGCATTTAGATATTTTGCTCAGTTTTTGTTTTTCGGTTTTTGGCTTTTTTGGCCAGTAAAAATCGCAGCTCCCTGGACGGTAGCACTTTACGCTTGAATTGGCGATCCATTTATTGTTTTACACAGAAAACTTGGATAGTTTTGGGTACTTGGAGAGTTTGAAGTTAAGCTAGCGAACAGGATGGCTTTCAGTGTCATTTAAATCAGGGCCAAAAAGGGAAACTTAGGGGAATAGGGACTATAAAAATATTTACAGGCTTTAATTTCCCTAAAAATTGTTAGAAAGGAATTTATAATAATTACTAACATAATATCGACTTTACTTGATTAAAGGTAACATAATTTCCAGCTAATGACCTTTTATATCTCCAATAAGAGTTACAAATCGTTTTACTAATTAACATTTTCCCTGCTTCAAGTTAAATGGGTTTTTAAATAAAAAGATATTAAAGATCCTTCACAAACTTAAAAGAAAATATTTATAATTAAACAGGCATATCAAAGATTACAGTCAGTCATTAATTAACCAAAAAAAAACACACTTTTCACCGCATTCCCTCGATGAAAATGTACCATTCAAGATCAATCTTTTTTGACTACGCTTATCTGAAAGATACAAATGTATCTAACGTGGCAAATGGGCATACATCATTCTCCATTGGCAGTTCCACAGTTCCCAGAGTTAATGAAGCAGCTACCGCCCTTGATTAGAGGCGGATTCCGCCAGAGAAAAATTGAACAAAGAGAGGAGAACAAAGAGGGACAAAGGAGGAGGAAAGAGAGGGGCGAGACTGGCGCCTAGCCTTTCCCCAAAATTCAATCAATAAGACAAACACGAAGAAACCAAGCGGAGCCAAGCCAAGCCAAGTTAAGAGGAAAGCCAACAACTTCTCTCTCTCTCTCTCGCTGGGGCTTGACCCACAAAATCCCCGAAAAATGCCCCTCTAACCCGTGGCCAAACATATATATTTTATATATATATATAAACATGGCCAGCGATGCGTAGATACGTAGATACTTTTTGGCCAGAATCGAACTCAAGTGGCTATAGATACGCCACATTTATATTTGGCGACACCACGCACAGCACGCACAAAGTAAGGGGAAAATCTATGAAAATCTATGGCAAGTGGAGGGAATATTTTTAGACTCCCGTAAGGAAAATCAATTCCAAAATGAGTCTCTCTCCTCGATGGCACTTTGAAGTCTCCACCAGGCAGGCAGTGTCGCCTTAATTCATATCCAAAATCTGACTCTGAACGCTGATTTAAATGCTGCGCCTGTTTTTGGGGCATAAACAAAACTATAAAAGTTCTGTTTTGGCTTTGCCAAGGCGCCACAAAAATGCCCCCTTTTCCTCCTCCTTTTTTTTTTTTTGGTTAAAAGGGGGGCTTTCTTTCTTTTTTTTTTTTTGCCGCCCGCCCCCCAACTGACCCGATTTATTTATAAAAGAATGCAAAGCTACGGTGCGGCAAAGGGAGCTGCCGGCTGGGCTGCTGCTCATGCCCAGATTGCCTTAAATGCTGTCGGCGCCTAATTGCATTTGTTGCGTGTCACTGAGCAGCAAAATAAAATATATAGAAAATATATCTATACCCCCCTCCCCGGGGAAGGGCAGGAGTTTCAATTAAAGAAAGCCATCAAATAAAATCAATTAGAGCCAGGAAAAGCCGCGGGGCGAGCAAAGCTTTCTTTGATTTTAATTTGGTGAATTATTTCTTTTGTTTCATTGAGTTTATAATTTAATATGAGCAAGAAAAGAAGCTGCACTAACTAAGGGAGTTATTTTAAAAATAAATGCCAGGTCTTAATATTGTTAAATAAAATAGTAAAGAGTTTGTATACAACTTGGAGGGTTTAAATGATTTTATTTATATGAAAAATCATGATTTTTAACTCAGTTTGGAGAACTAAATTTAATATTAGCAAGAAAAGAAGCTGCCCTAACTAAGGGATTTATTTTAAAAATTAATGCAAGCTCTTAATATTGTTAAATCAAATATTTTAGAATTTTTGTACAACTTAGAGGGTTTGAATTGTTTTAAATATTTGAAAAATAATTATTTTTTACTCAGTTTGAAGGGCTAGTTTTAATTTTTGATTCAAATTAGAGAACTGTTCAAAAATGAATTCCTTTTAAGCATCTAAAATATATATAAATTTATTAAAGCCCTAAAAAGGCAAAATATTAAAATAAATCATAAACCAAATCCTCTATAAGTACATTTTCATAAACATCTCCTCTCAAATATTCGTATCTATTTGTGTTTAGCCAGAATTGACCTTTCACATCAACAACTGAGACAGCGACAGCTAAATGTATCCGACAGATACTTTACACATGCCCATCTTTCCGCTGGAGTTTCACTCATTTCCCCCTCCCTAAAAATCACATTCAATGTCAATGCAGCTGTTTGCCATTGACTCCAAAAACAAGCCCAGGAACACAACACGAACATATTCTCCTATATATTCCATATAACGTGTGTCAAGTTAATTGCCTCTCTTGGTTGTTCACACCTCAGAATGCTATGTATTCCAGCGATTTCCATATGATTTCCATATATAAATTCCCATTCATGTATGACAAGCAATTAGGGGGCGTGGCAGCTGCTGAGATGTCGCCACATTGCATTGTCACCTTTAATGAGTTGCCTTTGGAAGGCATAAACAGGCCATAAAAACGCGACATATTCCCCAAAAAAATATACAACAAATAAATGCCGAAAAAGGAAACCCCAACTTGGAGGTGTGAAATCATCAATCATGACTTACAAGCGCGCTTTCTGTGTGTGTTTTTTTGGTTGTGCGTGTTGTTGTCTTTCTTTCTTTCTTTTTTGATGGCCATTGACATTGACACTTACCTGGAAAGAGAGTGGAAATGGTGGGAAAGAACATAATTAGTGAGTTGTTTTTTGGTAAATCACAAAAGGTATAAACATATAATGCCCACAGAGCTTTGCTTGATTGATTCTCTCCCTTAAATTCCCTTGGATCAATAGCATAATATTCAAAATACTTTAAGGCCTTAATTATGGTCAGACTTTAATTCCCTACAAATCCCACTTATATTTAAGTTCTTAATTCAACTAAAAACACATTTTCCTACCTAATCCCTCTTTGGATTTGATTTTTGTCTTTCTCTCTCTCTCTCTGTCTCTGGCATAATCCTGCAGTTTAAATACTGATTTGCCACATCCTCTTAATTAAATTGTTTATTATTTACAGACAGATCATGGCTCTGAGGCAAACCAATTTGAAAATCCCTCAGAATAATCGTTGGACACGTGACAACGACCACTTGATGCCATTTGTAATCTCCTTCGCCTAATCCACTTCATTGCCGCCGCCGCCGCCGCCGCCGGGGGGTTGGAAAATTGAATTGTAAACAACAATTATGGGAACTTCTTGTTGAATTGTTAAATCAAAAGGAGCAGACATATATATATATGTTCACTTTCCGAGGCATTAAAAAGGATGATGAAGCAGCGCCTTTGTTGAACTGCCACCCTCTTGGGCAGAAAAAAAAACAACTAATTGAAATACTTAAGCTCTGTCCTTGCTCTTCACTGCGGAATGCTCTCCCTTTTAACTCCGAAAGCTGCAAGATATTTCAGCTTAAATGAAGTGTTAACAGGCTGCCAAGAAATGCCTCGTCCACATAAATCACATTTGCAATTTGGCAAAGTGCAATTCGGGCCCAAAAATAAGACAGACAAAACTAGAGAACCCACCCACATTCCGCACTCTCTGATTTATGCGCCGCCTGCAATACAATAATAATAATAAAAAAGGAAAAGGAAAATCAAATTAATATGTTGGCTAACCCCCCTTTGTAGAGAGATAAAGACATTGCCAGGAACTATGCCAAAATTCGCAGCGGGCCATAAATAAATTTTCGGGGAACTTCTTGACAACTTGCGCGGGATAAAAGCTTTTCCTGCGCTCAACCCTCATTTTCCCCTTCAGAGAAATCCCTGAGCACAGCGCCTTTAATTGACATATTATGTAAACAGGATAGTTAACATCGCTGCTCATTTCATTCAGCCAGCAGGAGCAGCAGCTGTATTTGCCCAGCCGTGGCGACAAAAAGGGGAGGATATTCCATTTACTTTGCCATTGTATTAGAATTAGAATTAGACGACGACGGTTTCATCAGCAATTTCCTGAGATTTCAAAGCGTTTCGAGCTCCGTACAGTTCTGGCTTTGACTCACTTGATTCAAGTAACTTTTCTTTGATTTTCTCTTCATTTTCACTTGAAAATACACAAGATTGCCATCTGGCAGTGATTTATCTACCTTTTCTAATGAGAAAAATACAAATTTGTATTTTATTTCAAGTTTAAGAGGTTTGGCCTCACAAATTGGCTTCGTTAGGCATACCGTTGAAAGTTTTCTGGTCTTCAAAAATGACGACATCTCCTGTGTCAGTTCTGTTCTAATTGGATAAATATGTTTTCTGTGCTTTTTTCGCCTGAGCTCTGGCTGAGGCAATTCAATTTTGTTGATTGAGGTTGGGGCTCTTTCTGCTTTCCTTCTTTTTTCTATTTTTTGTGCATTTAGCATGGAAAAAAGTCAAAGAAAAACGCAAGAAGAAAACTGCTGGCTTTTCCTCTCGTTCTTTTTCTCTCAACTCGTGTGTAATTAAGTTTTTGGAGAATGTTTTGTCAGTTGGCTGTCGTCTACGGAGGAGAGCCGATTGAAGCGTTTGATAAACTGCAGCTGCAGTTGGAGTTGGAATCGGAGTTGGAGTTGGAGTCAGAGTTGGAATTCATTTAGATGCGCTTCGCTATCTGCTCGAATAATTAAACCAAACACAAAACTGCCAACTGTGTCGTCGCCGAGGCAGGGAAACTTACATGAAAAATTTTTAGAAAAGGCAAACAAACCCAACTCCCTTCCCAGATATAGACGGGGGAAGAGATCGATGTCTGCAGCGCTGCAGCGGGGCTATTTTTGAACACTAATTGTCGTGGCGCATAACCATGAGATACATTTGTATCTAGCAGTAGCAGCGACCGCCTTAAATGCCGTCTGGGGAGCAGCCGTCACTCGGAAAAGCGGGGAAAGCCTGATGCCTGATGCCTTATGCCTGCATAATTGGCAACCCCCAAGAACAAAAGCCACTTGCGGTCCATATATCATGGCTCCCGGGAAAGTTGAAACTCAAAACTGAGGCTCCTCCGTCGGCTAGGAGGAGAGTGTGGGAAACCGAGGCGAACTCCAGATGGAATCCCCAGATAATATCTATTTGTTTTCGTTGGCACTTTTTAAAAGCAGTTTTAATGATGTGATCCTGGGTCTGATTCTATGTTTGTTTGGATGGAAATAATCTATGGGGCAGCGTTTCCTTCAATTAGAGATCAGTTCAGGGGGAAGAACGGAGCTAATAAGATCCTTATGGCTATATTTATTGATTTATTAGCTAGGGTAAGCCTGGTATTTGTTTATAATTACTTGTTTCTGAAGTTAATTAAGGGAAAAGCATGTTTATAGGCAAATATATTGCAAGATCATAGAAGAAATTAATTTCGGAGCCTGGAAATATATTTTGGTTAACATTTTAAGACCACTAACTTCATAATAATACTTGGAAATCAATTAATTTTAATTAAATAATTTCTGTAAACAATTTTAAGGCTCTTAACTAAAAATGAATGCCTGGAAATCAACTTATATTCATATTTATAATTTTTGTAAGCCACTTAAATATATTTAAATAAATATTTCACACAAAACTTCCCTTTTTAAGCTAGTTTTTTTCGTTCTACCCTCTTTTTTTCGCTTCCCTTTGAGAGGTCAACTTCCTGTGCAACTCAATACCCGATGCAACTGTTTACAAACTGTCCCTACTTACACTCATCCCCATATCCATAGCAATATCGAATGCCTATCGAGTGCTTTTACGCTTCGATTGGCACCGAAAAAAGTCAAACACCTGTTGGTTGGTTCTGTTCCAGCGGGAACACCGACTGACTTTAAACATTGCACGCATCGCTGCTCGCATTAAGAGCGACAGAATTGAATTAAACACAATGGCCAGCAGAGAAAATAAAATTCGAATTAAAAAACATTAAAAGAGAGAGGAAAATGCGAGCAAACAAGAAACTCACAAAAAAGAAAACACGAAAAAAACGAGCATTTATGATTCATTGAGTGCAAAATGTCGTGCGCAGTTGTACGACTTCCGTTGGGGCTCCAAATAAAAATAAAACTAGATAAAATAAATATATATTTAGCGCAAAAAACAAGAAGGTGACCATCGGGGGGATTGTCTTCCTTCCTCCTGGCTCTCTGTGTTGTGTTGACAAATTGACAAAAACAAAAGGAAGTCATTGCAACATCATTAGAGGCAACAACGCCCCGCCCCAGATCTCCGGATCTGAAAGGAAACGACGAGGGTCAGCAGCAGCGAGTGAAAGGTCTGGGGTCTCTCTGATCGTTCGGATAAATATAGGCGAAGTGTGTAAATGTAAAAATTAATGTCTAACTAATGGTTCACAAATAAAAACGTCATATTACACGGTTGTATGAGGAGGAAAAATCCATAGAAATGTCAGCGTACATTTATTTTTGGATATTTTTGGGTTCTCGGCAGTTGTAGCATTTATTTTATAGGAAAATGGGAAATATTTTTAGCAAATGAACAACCCAATGGGGTGGAAAAGAAGGGACAGGGGTTGGAACTATGTAATATATTTACTAGAAGCCATTAGGAACGGATGGCAGATAATGGCAGTGGAAGGGATGATCTAAAAAATCAACAAGGCATTTTTTCGGGGGGTAACTTGACTTGTAGATCCTAACTTGGGATAAGAACCGAACCTTTATCCTGTATATTCTATAATATTTAATATTTAAACAGTTAAACCCCATTTATCTTTAGTTTCCACTAATTTATACAGTTTAATAATTGTAAAATTAGTTTTGAAAATTCTTTCAAGTAAAACGAGTTTATTAAACTCCCCAAAAAATATATATATAACTGCCTAACAGTTGGCCAAAATGTAGCCGCTTTGGGACCGTACCTCTGGCCGAAAAAGGACCCTCCAGACGGTCCTAATTGGACACACACTTCCCAGAAACGATTGTCGGGGGAAAGGCCGCCAGGGCACTCAACAGTAAACACTCGGCACGCGTGACTCGCATACCGGAATCCGTTACTACTCGCGTTCCCTAGTCTCGGATGGCGGAAAAACTGAATAATTAATAAATCTAGAAACAAATTAATGAGGCCGCAACACGCGCAACGCATCTAATATTTTTCTCCTTCCCTTCTTTTCCAGGGGTTAAAGGGGGACTGGGTGGTAAATGGCCCGGGCGCATGCCAAATGTTGCATGCACACTGCGTTAAAATTTTCCGCCTATTTGTTTGCAACAAACTGAAATTAAAACAATCGTAAAAACAAAAATAAACCCGAAAGAAGCGGCATGTGGCACACTCCACTCCCTCCCATATTTTTCGCTGTCGTTAAAGCGGCACGCGTCAGAAATCAAATGTCAAGTTAGAGAGACACAAAGGGGGACGACGACGAAGGACCTTTAGAGAGACATCAGCCCTGAGGACACGAGCATGGACATCCCCCTAGGCACCTTTTAACCAGCAGCGCCTCTGAGGCCGGCGCAAATTTATTCGATTCGATTGGATTCTATTGAATCGAAGGAACGATATATTTCCATTGCTTCGGCATTGTGCAGCGGCAATTACTTTTATTAGCAATTGGCAACCAAGAACCGTCAACAGAGTCACGCAAATGCATTTCGAAGAAGGAAACTAACAAACCAAAAGACAAAGGAGCCCTATTAAGGTGGAAGGATACTTTCGGTAGAAGAAAAATGTGGGTTAAATATTTATATTCGTTAAAAGGTCACCAAGCAGAAAGGTATGGTTCGGTAGAGGAATTACACTTTGAAAGGAAGGTAGTTAATGGGGTTGAATACTTTTTGAAGAAATGTTTATTAGAAATGTTTTAAAAAGAGCAAAAAAAAGTGTCAAATGTATTGGCAGCTGTTTCTAGACATAGCCAGTGTCTCTGATCAGTATCCGCTTGCATTTAGTTTAATTATCAACAGTTTGCGACTAGAATCAGTAGAAAATTCTAGGGAACATCCTCTAAAAAATATTCTTTCTGAGAAAAAATAGGTAAATGCAATGCCTGGAAGTTCAGTAATTATTAAAATAAAAGCAAACACAGGCAAAGACTTCCTTCAGAGTATTTATCAACAGTTTGCAATTAAAATCAGTAGATTCTAGGAAAAACCAGCTATAAAATGTAGAAAACTTTTCTTAATCGCTTATAGATTCATAAATTAATCAAAAAATGCACACCCAGCCAATAACTTCCTTTAGTAATCATAAAACACACCATCAGACACACCATAAACCAAGGGAAACCCTCGTCTATAACCATTTCTTTTTAATCAGACATGTTTTTGCCAATGCAGGGCTTAAGTTAGATCGCTTCACTTGCCCGGGCATTGAATTTGGAATCAGACCCAGAACAAAAACACAAAAAACACCACAACAAACGAAGGCAGCCAGGCAGCTCCCCTTTGGCCAGAGATTTTTTTGGGGATTAATCAAACCAATCGGAAACAAACTCAGCTCGATTCTCGGTTCAGGTTCACATTGCAGCCAGTCTTCGACAATTGGAGGGGGCTTTTCCCCTCATAGGTTTTAATAGGGAACCGAACCGAATCGAAGCGAGGCGAACACATAACACATGAAAAAAGCCTGGCCGGGACAGAAAACTGAATCACTGGAATTTAATCATCAGTCAGTTTTCGGTTCGAGTGAGTGTGTGTGTGTCCATGTAAGAAATGTAAGAGTGCTTTATGCGCTTTACTCGGAATTTTGCTGCAGAACGACAGAGCTTAAAACATAAAGTCCCGAAAGTGGCAAATCCTTAGCTGCTGCGCCTCTGCAGACCCAGAGATAAAGCTCCCTAAGTTATGTGAGTGAGTGTCCATTTCCGAGGCTTGCGGAGGCACCGGATACCCTTGGATAATTCTTGGAAAAAATTATTAAGACAATGTGGGATTTATTTGTATTTTTTGTAAGCTTCAAATTGCTTTAAATAGTTGCAAAAATAAACACAAAATAATTTTTTGAGGCATTATTGTAAGAGATATTTGTTTTTAAGGCAGATTTAAGTCAGTTTTCATTTAATAATCGTAAACTTCTAAGCAATTTTTATAAATAATGGGAAGAAATGAATTTTAAAAATATTTCTTGATGGTTTCTTCAGTTCTAAAAAAGCTAAAAATATTTATAACAGATTTATAACAGATTTTTAACAGATTTATAACAGATTTATAACAGATTTATGATTAAAAGAAATGGCTTAAAACGGCCAGAAAAAGGCAGTTTGATCTTTTCGACCAAGACAAAGGACAAAGGTGAATCACTACCAAATGAAAAGTTGTTCTTCTTTTTTTTTTTTTTGAGATAAAACCCTGATTTAAAGGGTAAACTCTACCTCCTCCCCTTTGGAATGCAACAAAGCAGTGTGAATGAACTTTTACTTTTCGCAGACATCAAAAATCTCACCCAGCAGACAGCGCAAAGCTTTCTCTCTTGCCCCATCTTTCTCCCGCTCTCCGTTGGGATAAAGGTAAAGGCCATCATTAATCTTGGGCTGTCCACTGGTGCTGGTTCCACGGATCTCCCCACTTTTCCAGACATAATCCGTTAGCCGTATCGCATCTCGGTTTGCTGACTCAGTTTCCCAGTGCCGGTGAGATGCCCCGCGCTGCCACATTCTCGGGTTATTAATGGGTTAAGCTAATTATTGACAAAGCGGTTTGCCCCCTCCGGGTGTTAAGCTCTCCTCTTATTTCTCTCCTGACTCAGATTCCCCGACATGGATGCCAGAGAACTGACTAATGTCCAAGTTGAAGTCCGAAAGGCCGAGCTGTGTGCATTATCCTCCGGCGACGGCGACAATGGACATAACAATCAATTTAAAATTCTTTCCAATACATTTGCTGCTCAAATTATGCATGACAAATGCTTAAAAGTTCATGACTAAAATGCCAACACAAAGAAGACACCACAAAGGGCGCCGAATAAGAGGGGTTGTAGCTGTTGTTATTTTTTGGCCGCCTCGTCTCCTCATTG
This sequence comes from Drosophila auraria, assembly GCA_008042615.1. Taxonomy (NCBI): domain Eukaryota; kingdom Metazoa; phylum Arthropoda; class Insecta; order Diptera; family Drosophilidae; genus Drosophila; species Drosophila auraria. The sequence goes on from VNJW01011407.1 coordinate 11,285, forward strand.
CATTCGCAATGCGCATGTGAAAAATTGCCATAAAATTATGAAAATTTACGCTAAACTATGCCCAGAAAGGCAGGGGCGCCGCAATGCAAGGGGGCACCCCTCTTCTCGTCCAGCCGCCGCGTTGGCTAAAAAGTTTCTCGCAACTTTGGGAATGGGATAATGATGAGAATGAAGCCATGAAGCCCGGCTCAGTCAAGGGTTTTTGCAATGGGGGCCCGACCGGGCCGAGTTCCTCCATTAACTTACCCGAACTAGTTATTTTCAAGTCGCGGAACTAGTTTATCAACAAACTCTTTGAGAACTTTACCCCTTAGCCCCCCCCTTGGAATATATTCCCTGTACTTGGGTTTCGGTAAATTTTGGAATTTAGAAAAAAGTTCATCTACAAGTTTTAGATGGGTTTTCGGTAATTTAATTCTCATGCTGAACACGAGTCGGGGCTTGAGAATTTCCGATCACAAACAGGGTTTCAAAAATGATAAGTATAAGTATGTTTCATTTTATTTGAAAACATTTTTGAAACTAAATTTCTGTAGAACAAATTTTTTCTGGGCTTCAGAATTTGCCATTACAACACGTTTTTAAACAAATTATTTATAGAAATGTTACTTTTTATATAAAAACATTTTTGAAACTAATTTTTTTAATAAATATTGTAGACTGACTGAACACGAGTCTGGTTTCGAGAATTTCCCATCACAACAGGTTTGTTTTATTCACTTCTCATAGATATTTCACATTTTATTTGCAAACTTTCTTCAAGCTGAATATCTTTAGTTTATTTAAGTTTTTCTCAGTGCACTAGTTCCGCGAAACTCGGTTAATACCAGCAAAGTGCAATATGAGGAAGAGCAAAAATATGCAGTGTGGCCAAAAAAAACAATTTGGTGTCCAGGTGAGTGCCTGAGTACCATTGCCAATCCCAATCCCATTTCTGTTTCACTGCAGCCCATTTCCACTCATCTCCTCGCTGGCAGCCCGAAAAGGAACTGGCCAAAACAGACAGCGGAACATGGGAAAATGCGGAAGGGGTAAACGTTGATAATGATCATCACATGCAGCGGGGGCAAGGGGCAGGGAAAATGGTAGAGGAGCGCTCAAGGGTGCACAGAAAGATTTTTACTAGATTTTTCGGTAATCTACAACTTATTTTGATAATTTTTAAAAGGTTTTTAAGTCAGTTTTTTTAATATAAAAATCCGTAAAGGGATCATAAGTAAAAATAATCTTTTTTAAAGTACATTTCCTTAATTTTTGATTGTTTCAAATACTTAACATAATCTTGGAAAATCTTTAGTCATAGGGAAAGGCAATTTTACGATCGAAACTTTATAAATAAGACATCTTTAAGCTGGTCAATCAAAGCACCTTAAGAACATAGTAACTCCTGCTCTTTTGTATGGTTTTTATATTAAAATTCCCCTCTGTTTTTCTTACAGTGCAGGTTGGGGCTAAGGTTTATTTGGTTAAATGCTGAAAATTGCCAAAAGCAGCGGAAAGTGGCGGGGGGACTGGCCAGAAGGGAATTGCCTTATGCTTGCACTTTTTGCCGCCGCACACATCTTGATGAGCTGCCGCTGATAGTTGAGGCTTAATGGTGGGAAAAACACAAAAAAAAATCGAGAAAAAAACAATGTGGGAGCAAAAGCAAGAGGCTGCTCGGCCAAGGGCGCGGCAGGTGGAGTGCAAAGGGGAGTCACTCAATTTGCAGTGTGGGAAATTTAATGAGTGGCGGCGAGAGAGAGGAGGGGTTGCAAGGATGCAAAGTGGAGCACGACTCCTCCAGATAACAATTTGACCCCCTCGGAGCAGAACTAATTCAAGTACAGTGATCGCCATGGGAATTAGCATACAGGGAATAAGATTATATTACAGAAAATACAATCTAAATTAAAATTAAATTATTTGTAAGGGCACAAAAACAAAGATTTAATATTAGAAATACCCCAAATAAAGACTACTGTATTTCTTGGCTTATAAGGATTTTTCCACCCAGTCTCTCTCTCTTTAACGGACAGTAATCAGGGTTTATATTATATATACTATACATATAGGTACTTGAAAAATGCGAAATAGAATAGAATTGATTAAACGGGCTGACGAGAGAGAACAAAAGCCAAAAGGGGACACAGAAAGGTGCGGCTTCCGAGGCAGAGGAAATAAAGGAAAGGACGACCCAAACCGACGGACGGACAAGCGGACAGGAGTCCAAAGTTGGGTCTGGGACTGGGATCTGGCCATGCACTTTGCATTACCAATTAGAAAGACCCAAGAAGAGCCCGGACAGAAGGTAACAAAAATTGACAATTGACGCCGCAATCAGGCAGGCAGGCAGGCCAAGCCAAGCCAAGCACACATGGGCCACAGACAGGAAGGGATGGGATGGTGTCGCCTCTCATTGTTATGCAATTGCAATGGGGCAAGTCAATTAAAAACATTCCAACAACAAAAACAACCCTCGGAGAGCGTCTGGGCTGCGATGACCGTTTGGATTACGGCCAAAGGCGGATATCAATGACCTAACCTCACCTCAGTCTCACTCACTCTCCCTCTCTCTAGGCTCTCTGGAATTCTTCCCGACTCTTCTGGCATCTCCCACTCGACCAAGACATAATCCAATTAGCAATTAGTTGTGTATGCCGGGGCGTCATCGGGTTACCTAGCCTTAGCCTGACTCCACAGATGGTATCGGGATAGGCCGGCAGGCCGGCAGGCAGGTAGATGAGTATGTGCCAGGAATGAGTCCCAAATCGAATGCCTACCAATTGGTTATAACTCAATTTCGGCTGGTTGTTAGGCCCGGCACGTTCTCGGGGCCTCAGGTGGAGAGTTTCCTGTCTGAATGTCTCGAGATCCCCGAGATCTTGGGCTTGACAAAGTAAAGAAAGGAATACAGGGGCGTCTTGTGCCAATTTTCTTGGAATTAACATAATATTTCCTTTGAATATTATATATTATTTTATTTTATATTTTTATACCTTAACAGGGTTTAACTTTCTTAGCAGAAGCCCCAAATTGGGCCCTATGCGGGCTATGGTTGGACCTGGGCTCCGTTTTGGGACACATGTGTGTGGCTTAATCAGTTTATAATTTATGTTTCTTCTGAATTTTAATTTAAAATTCATTCATCATACTTGAGGGAAGGAAAACGACTAAAAACCAAGTGGGAAAAGCGAGGGTCGCTGGGCTTAACAATCCTTCATTTGTATTTTCTGTGCATTCTTTGCTTTCTGGCTGTCGTCTTTTTTTGTCGGATTTTGTTTTTGCTTTTTTGTTTCATTTATGTATCTTGTCTTGCTCCGCGACTCATTGTTTAAGCTTCATTGGGATTATGCGGGCTTAACCCCTCTGCATCTGCCTCTCCCTCTCGCCCTCTGCCACTCTCACTGCATTCCTCAACATAAAAAAATTTAAAAACAGAAAGCAACTTGAGGTCTTGCCATATCTTTCACACTAATTCAATTCAATTCTTTCCTTTTTTTTATTTTTTCTTTCTCAACCTTTTTCTTTTTTACGGATTGTTTTTCTCAGCCTTTTGCATTTTTCGCTGATAATTATGTTGCTTGTAATTACAACTATTTTTGTGTATTTATACAAAAAGATTAGGTTAACGCTTTCTTTGGTCACATTTTCACTTGCCTAAATAGTTTAAATATAAGAATAATCGTTACTCTTTCGATTAATTGAAAATATATCGAAATAAAATTGATAATGTATCGAAATAAAATTATAATATACAAATAATGTTAACTCAATCGATTATTTTAAATTATATCGATAACGTATCGAATTAAAATCGATTATATATCAAAATAAAATCGATTATATATCGAAATAAAATCGATAATCTGCCAAAATTAAGATGCATCTGATACAAGGACAAAAATGTAATTAATATAATATTTCATTGATATTTAAGCCCTCAAAAAACTTGTTTAAAATCCGGGTAACAAAGAAAATCGAATTTCGCTTATTTCTTGTTTCAAGCTCCCTTAATTTTATCTGATTAATTTTCTTTCCCAGCTCATTTGCAGTTAATTTAAATTGTTGCAGTGGCGGCTTTTGCCCGCTACAATGCCAGCTAATTATGCAAAAGTTTTCGGGCATCGACAAAATTAAGCAGCATAAAGAAAAACAAGATGGGATTAAAGATGCGAGAGCCTATATAGTGAGCACAGAGTACGAAAAACAGTATCTCTATCTATATAGTATACCGACACGGCTCATTATCATTTCTGCAATCCACTTGGATCCGCCTTTGTTTTGCTGTCCCATCCGAAAATGTTTTGTTTTATTAATTAAAGCGAATGCTCGCCGGGGCTTGGTCCGGATTTAAATTAAAAACAAGGGAAAATCGCGCATTAAAGGAGTGGAGATGGCAGAGCGGCAACAATTCTTTTCTACGCACGGCCAGACTCTACTCTTTGCAACATAATTGGAATTTCCTTTTTCCTGCCTCGCTCTCTAGGCCCTCGCCCCGCCTTTGTGTTGTCAAGTGGCACAAAAGACAAGAAAAGAAAGAGGAGCAACTCGAGAGAGCTGCTGCTGCTGCTGCTGGAGCTGCTGCTGTCCGCTTGACCATAAGCTGTCCCATTCAGGCAACAACTTGAGCAGCAGCGGCATGGGCAGCAGCAGCAACCTGATGTTCGTTCCCCTCCATCTGAGAGAAGTCAAAAAAAAAAAAAAAAAAAAGATATGTATGAGTCAGAGTCCGAGTCAGTATTCTGAGAATGTCCTCGGCGTTCGGGGAAGAGTTGAGTTCATGGGCCTGGCTTGGGCCATAAACTCCAAGACCAAGACTCTCTCACAGTTTCCCAGCTTCCTCTGCAAGAGCCACAGTGCTTAGAGGCAGTAAATGAACATCACAAGTCTTATTGGTTCTTTTAGATACTTTTCCTTTAATATGATTGATCTTATTCCAGAAATCTGTATGATATATGTTATTTCCTCAATTTTTTCTTACTTTTTTCTCTTTGTTTTTGTCAAAAACAACGCAAATCCGGCACTCAGACCTCTAGGCTACACCCCATTGTATAAATCTCAAATAAATATTCTACTATCAAGATTACGTTTGTATTTCAATTTCTCTTAGTTATATTCCCTGTTTAAACATTTTAATAATATTTTAATGAAAATGTTTGCCTATATATTACGATCTCTTTAATAAAATATCTTATATCTCAGCATTCCAATCGAAATACCAAACATGAAGACACCTCTGAGAGTAGCTTCTTCCATTGAATTTTAGTCAGGTTAAACTTGAACGTAAAGAACATGACTTGTTGCCCAAGTATGGCAACAAAGCAACTCAAGTTCTTGGCTTTAAATTAGGTAGTAATAAATTCTGCAATAAATCCTGTTGCAACTTTTCCTTTTCTTCTATTTTTTTTTTGTTTGCATCTCTGAAAAGCGTTGAAGTGCCGGACTTGGACACAAAAAAAAAAAGAGAGAAAAGCTCTCAAGATTGTACTGAAATTTCCTAGCTGCTTGCTGCTTGCTTCCTTGGTTTTTCCATTCATCTCGCGGGGCCCTCATCGTCCATTAATGGTATGACTTACTGTCCTAACTGACAGTTTTCCCAGGCGCACTGGCCAGAGTGAAAGCGGCACCCAATTAAGCCAGTTTCGGGCTTAGCTAATTAGGACTGTCCACCAGCAGCAGCACTACCAGCCTTTCTTCAAAGTGTTTTTCTCACAAGACACAAGAAAAAGAATATGGAACACGGCTCCCGTTTAGCGGCGAGCGAAACAAAAAGCGGCAGCAACATAAAAAACTTTTAAGTTTTAAGTTTTATGGCACACAAAAAATTAGAGCAACAACTGACCACCAGACAGCAGAGTGCTTCACTTTCTACACTTCCCCAAAGATTTTCACGGAGCCAGAAATTCTGGTGCATCTTAAGAGTGATCAGCTGAGTCATCCTGCAGTGACGCTACCAATTTTTATTTCCCTCGTAAATGTCTTCCCTGGGAAATTGGAGAAAGAGAGACATAGCATACATACGTGGGCTGCTACATATATTTCTGGCCTAATAATGAAAATACGAATATTTATTAAGGAAAATAGTTTTATTGTTTTTCAAAATATTCTCCATCAAGATTTACACACTTTTGCATGCGCTCAAACCAATTTTCGAAGCACTTTTTCCACTCTGATTGACACACCTCAAAAACATGGTTTTTGAATGCCTTAACAGCATCTTCTGGCGACGAAAATCGTTGACCACGCATTTTCTTCTTGATGTGAGGGAATAAAAAGAAGTCATTTGGTGCCAAGTCAGGACTGTACGGCGGATGACCCATCAATTCGACGTTTTGGCCAGTCAAAAAGGCGCTGGTTTGAGCCGATGTGTGAGAGCTCGCATTGTCATGGTGCACAA
>VNJW01011411.1:0-17095 GCA_008042615.1 Drosophila auraria
TTGGCTTAAAGTAAATAGATAAAATAAATAAGTAGGCATTTGCGGACGTTTTCTGAAAATTTGAGTAAAATCGGATGATAAACATGGAAGTTATTAAATAATAAAGTTTTCTGTCAATGCTTCTTCTTCTTCTGAGCCACAAAGGCAGTAGCGAAAAAAAGTGTTGCGTGCTTCTGAGGGCAGTATTAATTCGTAATGCAGCTGCTTTCAGCTGCAGAATTTGTCTTTTTTGAACGTTGCTTAACATGTTTTTAGCAACATTTGTCTTCATTTGTCAACTTTTTGTTTTTTCCATGTTGGTGTGTTATTTAATTTCACGCACAATACTGGGTACCGGGTATCTCACAGTCGGTGACACTCGACTGTAGCTTTCTCACTTGTTTTTTGTTGTTTTATTGTTTTGCCATGTAAAGTTTATTGTTGTTGCTGCTGCTGTGGTTTTTTTTTTTTCACTGTACGTCACTGTGTTTATTTTATTTTTTTTTATTTCGGCATGTTTCCTTTGCCATTATTTACAGTAAAGTTTATTATTCACCACAGTGACCTCTGTCACGGTCGCCATGTAAAGTTTATAATATATTTGGATTATCATTTGTTAAATATTTTTATCAAAAATAAGAAAAGATGATTTTCCTTGAGCGTCAGCTCCATTTAAAACATTTATTGAGAATGAATCTTAAGCTTAAAAGTTAAAGGGGGCTAGCGGCTGCGCTGCCTCCAAATATCTGCAGCGGCAGCAGCGCCCATATACATGCCAGTATCTATGCTCATACATAAGAGAGCGCGAGTGGAGTTGGTATATGCATGTGTCTATCTGTGTGCGTTGTCAAGCGGTGAGAATTCGCTGACACTTGCACTTCACCTACTGTCAGCTCTGAGGCGCAATAGGGTGATCGCATTTCGTCTGGCCACTTGGCCATTGCTTATGTTTATTTAATAATTCTGTAGCACAATGAAGACATTGGGACAGTGTGCACTCGCTACACGATACATGCATACTACATAAGCAAATCGCTGCACAAAGCTAAATTGCAATTAATATAGTTATTAATACACAAAAACAGCTGCATGCACACGCGAAGTGAAACGGTGAATTATTATTGACACAAGATAGAAGTTTTAAATAAACCCCGGTGGTTTATAGCAAAGATTTTACACAAATACGAGGCACAAAACAAAAACACTACCGTTCACTTTGAAAGAGAAAACAAAAACGACACAAATAAATACCACAACGAATAATAAACTTAGGAGTTATTAGGCAATACAAAGGGGAGTTTAAAGATAGGGTCTACTACCAGACACCTAATGCTTGTTGCAAACATTCATGTGTACTTGCTGCATGCCGACCGGGTCGAGGGTTCGATCCGAGGCGCTAGCGAAATTTTCTTACTTCTTTTTATACCCTTGCAGAGGGTATTTTAATTTTGCCATGATATTTGCAACGCAGTGAAGGAGGCATCTCCGACCCCATAAAGTATATTTATTCTTGATCAGCATCGCCAGCCGAGTCGATCTTGCCATGTCCGTCTGTCTGGCTGTCGATTTCTAAGCGAATTAGTAAATGAAAATGTAAAATTCTACATATAAAATGTAAAATCCTACATGTAAAATGTAAGATATATTTTCAACTGTAACCAAAATGAATAGATTTTCAATAATCCAATTGCAGACTGCAAGGGTATACAAATTTCGGTTTACCGAAGATAGCTTTCTTTGTTGTTTTAAAATATTTTGTTTGTTATTATTAATATTTTGTTATTTTTTTTTTTCAAAAAATTAAATAAATGAGATCAAAATGTACAAGCTAAAAGATTAAAAATGAAAAAAAAAAAAAAATTTTTTGGTTTTTTTTGGAACAGACCACGTTCCGATCTTGCAAAACTTAACACCAACGGCCACTCAGACCACTGAGCCATTCACAATATTGTATAAAAGGGCGAGACTTTCGTATTAAATATTCACTTACGTTTGTAAGTTTTACAAAAAAGTGGCGCAGAACTGCAGAATAGAAAGAGTGTAAAACCGAAAGAAGAAACAACGAAAAATAACAAAATTCGCTTTGTTTAATTTCGTTGCAATTTCGTCCCGACTTCGGTAGAGCTAAAATGAAATGAAATAATTGAATAACAAGAAGAAAAACCAAATTTGTTATACTATTTATAACTCAAGAACTGGTTTGCCAACATGGCTAAAAATTTGTTGTGTCCGGCTTATCGAGTGGCGAACGAACCTATCGATAGGCTTGGAAGTAGTCCCGATCGATTGGTGGGAAAGGAGCTGCCGTGAACCTGTGCTGTGGGGTGGCTCCGCTAAAAAATAGTTTTTAATTTTTCTAAAGCGTGCCGCCGCGATAATTAACTGAAAATGTGAGAAAACAGCAGATTTGAACTAACCCCAAGTAGGCGAAGCCGAGGACGAGACTTGGGAAGCTCGATCAGCAAGCCGAATAAGGTGAGTGGTCAGGTGCCAGAAATAATAGTTCAAAAAAAGAAAAGATTGCTATTATTTCTAGAAGCCGACCAGACCCAAATAGTCTCCCAGAAGGAAAACGCCATGCCATTTTCCGGGCCTGGCAAACATATTTTTGATGGTCCAATATTTTGTATTACGTTTTGCCTATATGGAGTTGGCTGCCCAATTATTTTGTTTCCAGAACTTTTCGATGGCAATGTGCCGTATTGTTGATGCTACACTTAGAAAAATTTGTTGTTTGAACATTTTTGTTGCATCTGCATCTTCTTCAGTCATTTTTTCTTATAGTTTTCAGTCTGTGTAATTTTTTGTGTCTACTTTTAAACAGTTATTGTTATCTAATATCATGATTTTATTTATTTCATCCATATTTGGGACATTCCATATCAACTAGGCCACCCCTGTTTAGTTTTATGATCAAGCTAAAAATTCAACAATGAATAAACTTCGTTAATTCGCGTATTCGTTATAGCATTATGACACTGCATTAAAAATTTCATTAATTGGCGTATTCATTAGAGGCTTGACAGCAACTATAGGGTTTTACCTAAGTGCGAGCAAGACGAGGATTGACAGCAACCATAGGGTTTTACTTAAGTGCTAGCAAGACGACTATACGGCACTTTCAATGAGAGATTAATGCATTAATTGACAAACCTGATAGGTCTATCAAAATAACTACCAAACACAAAATGAGTTTAATAGTAAATACCGTCTGTAATGCATAAAATTGTATCTAAAAAGTATTTAATGTCTCATTAGACAAAACGGTCTCACAGAATATATTGGTTTTTGCTGAAGACTTGGCATAATTTTCAGCAACTATACTGCACAAAAGCAAGATAAATAAACAAGATAAAAAAGTTTTCAGTGGCATGGTTTTTCCACCGTGAAATTTTTTCAATTATTATGAGTTTACTAATTCTACGTACAAGAAAATCTATAAAAATCAGTTTAATGGTTTTCATATTAATTTCTCCAACAGTGTTTTCAGAGTACTCCAGAAATTGATAAATTGCGCAGTGCGAATTTTGGCCATTGTTATTGTTTACCTTTTAAATTGGTCTGACCGTAGCGCATTACGAAAAAAAATCCGAGCCAAAAAAAACATATAGTTGTCTCTTTCATGGTTCTAATGAAGTAGTCAATGATTGAAAACTTTTGCCCTGTATCATAGCCGTATTAGGGAGACTAAGCGTGTATTTTGGTATTTAGATGTAAGTATAACGTACAAAACGGTTTTAAAAAGTGGAGATTAATTTGTGACAGTATAAGCGCAGTTTTCTCAAAGAAAAAACCCTAAAATGTACATAGCCTGATGTTCATAAAAACAATATATCCCTTTCCAAAAGTAATTAATGGAGAAACTATGAAGATAAATTGTTTTTTCCTAGCAAACACATTTGTACCATTCTAAGATTTTTTGTTTCTCATGTATCTGAACCTCCTCTACCTGGTAAAAACAAAATTAAGCGGAGATCGACAAAAAAAATTAAAAACATTTTTTTATATTAAAAACCCGCATAATATTAAACTTAGATTTGTCTAGTATTTTTTATGAAAAATATGTTTGCTAAAAAGATAACCGTATTTTTTTGCTTTCAAATTGCATGCATTATTTCAATGTTATGATTTATTAAGTTTTTTGTTCAACAGCGTTTTTTTCTAGAAGTATTGATGGTAACGAAAAAATATTTAAGGGTCATTATATGTTTATGGAGCACTTTAAAATGTGGGTATGCGTTTTTATTTTTAAAGCGAAAAAAAACAGGGGTGGCTGAGTTGATATGGAATGTCCCACATGCTGCTTCTTGCGCTGATATCTCAGTAGAATTAATAAATTTGTGCTGTAATTTTCTTTAATATAAATATTCCCATGACTTATTTCTTTCATTGCCTTCCGAAGCAACTGCGATACGCCTCTGTTGGATTTGTTTATAGAGTATACTAGCTGACCCGGCGAACTCCGTTTCGCCACCAGTTGGCTTCTTTTTATGTGACATTTCGTTTGGTGATTAAAAGATGAAGAAACATTTTTTTTTGTTCTATATTTGAAAAGGAAAAGTGTTTTATGTAACATTTCGTTTGGTGATTAAAAGATAAAGAAACATTTGTTTTGTTTATTTTATATTTGAAAAGGAAAAGTTTTATTTCATTTCACAACAGTAATGAATTCATTTCGATTACAAAAATTAAGTGATATTTAGTTGAACTTCTCTAAGTAAATGAAAGTGAATCCAAAGTAAATACTGAATCGAAGCGTTATACGTGCAAATTATCAGTTTCATTGAAGTGCTCTTTGGTAAACCACATTTTTTGTTTTTTGGTCTGACGTTAACACAAACAAAGCGGACGGTTTCCCAACTCGTGAATACGCAACTCGTGATCCCGCAAACACTAAGCGATTTGCCTTGCGACTTGTTAACGCTTTTACCTCGCAAGTCGGCATAAAGCCGCCTTCTCGAATGATATTAGCTCCAAAGGAAGTCATGCGAAAGCAGTTATTATATTCAAGGATATGTTGAAGAAAATGGATGGAATCGGGATCACTTCCATCGAGCAATGGTTTCAGTGGCTGTGGTGGTGTAAGTAATGGATCCAGTTTGACTTTTCCACTTGCGCAGCACAATCCAGCCGTTTCTCTTTTGAACTTTAACGCATTGCAATATCGGCATATAGTCGTCATTGGTCCAGTATCTAAATTTGCATTATCACTGAAGTTCGCAGTGGGATCATATTGGAAAGCAAAGCGATTGTATGATGCCAATGATCTTCGTGTCCTAACGCGCTGTCCCAATCGGGCATTTTCTCTTATTATATTTTGCCTTTCTTCGCTTAAGTTCTGTGAATACACTTGTTGCTGGCCTGCATGTCTGGTGCGGCGGCCGATGTTCGCACGTCGTCCTCCTCTAGGCATTTTGGACTATGGACAGAGTGGTGAATTTAACCTCATATGCACGATCCACTTAATTTACATAGTTCAACTTACCACCTTAAAGACACATGCCAGCTGTTGAAACTGAATACAAATTTGCACAATATACGTGATTGATTTGTTGGTTTTTAAATGAAATGTTAAGAAACGAATAACTTATTTTTATACCCGGTACCCGTAGGGTACAAGGGTATTATAAGTTAGTGCCAACCGAGAATGTATGAAACAGGCAGAGGGAGAAATCTCCGACCCTATAAAGTATATATATTCTTGATCAGCGTCACTAGCCGAGTCGATCTAGCCATGTCCGTCTGTCCGTCTGTCCGTCTGTCCCTCCTTCCGTGTGAAACAACAGATCTCAGAGACTATAAGAGCTAGAGTTACCAAATTTAGTGACAACATTGGAATCTGCACGCAGATCAAGTTTGTTTTAAAATTTGGCCACGCCCACTTCCGCCCCCGAAAAAAATAAAAAACGGTATATTATCTATAGCCGTGATTTTCGACTTAAAGTAAATAAATAGACTTAATAAGAAGGCGATTGCGGACGTGCTCTGCAAATTTGAGTAAAATCGGATGATAAACATGGAAGTTATTAAACAATTAATGCTTTCATGCTCTCTCGCTCTATCGCACTGCTTAGGAATAATTTCGCGTGTCTGAGTACTTAGCTTTTGGGTGGCAGTAGCGAAAAAAAATGTTGCGTGCTTTCGAGCGCAGTATTAATTCGTAATGCAGCTGCACGTTGCTCAATATGTTTTTAGTAACATTTGACTTTATTTGTCAACTTTTTGTTTTTTCCATGTCCGTGTGCTATTTAATTTCACGGGCAATACTTTGGGTACCGGGTATCTCACAGTCGGTCACTCGACTGTAGCATTCGCACTTGTTTTATATTATATTATTTTACTTCAGTCAATGCTTATTCACTGAATTTTTAGAATAAAATAATTAGCTGTCTCTCTAAATTGGTCATATATAATTGACCTTTATTAGCCCTTTACAACATTGAGCTCTTCAAACCGCAAGCATTGCTTAAATTAATTGTTTTTTCGCCAACCGGAATCACAGCTTTCATGTAATGTTAAATAGCTTTATTATCTGATTTTAAAACTTGGCTCTCAAATTGCATAAAAATAAAAATAATAAGCCATAGGTAAACATTTATATTTTTTCTCAACTTCTCTAGCCTTGTTTCTATTGAAATGTGTTTTCATATAATTAATTTATTCTCTGCTTTATAACCTTAATTAATAAGCAAACATTTTTACATTTTTTATGGCAACCATAATGAGGCGACGGCAGTCAATATTTGTCTTGTAGTAATGACTTTTTTCCAGCCGTCGCCGGATTGGATCGAACACCTCAAACCGCAATCATCGTCGGACATGTCAGTTGCACTCTGACCCCGTCAGACCGCAGACCGCCGCTTCGAGTGTGAAAATGCTTGAATTATTGATGGCCGGCAAACAGAAAGAGTGCGAGTGCGAGCGGCGGGACAGGGATAGGGACAAGGACAGGGACGGAGACCTCCTGGCAGGCCGCAATTACATATGCACATTCATGCGAACGCCACTTGATGTTGCCGTCGTGCTGCGTGGCTGCAACATCGGACGCCCGCTGGGGCACACGCCTTTTTTTCTGGGCGGTGACAAAACACAGACAGCAGCGTGGTTTGAGTGACACTTGAGCTTGCCACAATTTTAATTGACATCCACTGAGCGAATCGTGCTCTGTGGGAGCTGCAGAGCTGCAGAGTTCCACAGCCGCAGAGCTGAGGGAATTCGTAATGTTAACTTCGGCACAATATCGATGATGAATGGCCTGGATGCTAAAATTAATGAGCCGAGCCAATCGATGGGGTCGAGCTCTGTCAGGTAATTGATTAGATGGCATTCGGTATCCCTCTCCGACTGCCCGGGGGCAACACAATAAGCATATTGCTTATATAAGCCATAAACTGCATAACAATGTTCGTTATTTGCTGGGGCCAAGGTGGGTCAACGTGGCGTATGGGACATGCTTCGGTATGCAGGCAACGTTGCGTATGCGTAACGTTTCAGTAAGCATTATTATTTCAGGCAGGGCAGCCAGGGACAATGTCTTTGACAATTTAATTAGTTTAATTACTGATCTGCCTCACTGGGGGAAAATCGAATGTTAAATTCGTTTTGTTTGCATGTCGCAATGATGCACAATGCACATTTTGTGTCAGCTTTATAAATGCACAAAAAAGTCATTCCATTTGGCCGGACTAAACCTGCTTATTCGGGCCTTCTGCCTGTCAAGTGCTCTATTATTTCCAATTTAAAGTCAGCCATCGAATTAAATGCCAGGCAATTCCCACCAAAAAAATAAAAAATTGCCCCCAATGCTCTTTTGTGCTCTGCTCTGCTCTGCTTCTCTATTTATCTCGCTGGCCTTTGTTGGGTATTTTAAATTCGCGCTGAATGAAAGGCTCAGCGGTTTATTTATATACACAGACCGAGGTTGTATGCATGAAAACAGGGCAAAAGGGACAGAAAGTATGAATATTTCGCTGAAAATGTATGTAAACACAGCGAAACCAAATACCTAGGGAAAACAAGAAGCAAGCCCACAAATCGAAGCAAACAGAAGCTGTCAATACCCTGCCAAAAAAAGCCCAGCAACAAGTTTACCTACACAGAAAAAAAGCAAAGCCTTAATTAAAACTGAGTTAAAATTAAGGATAGGAAACGTGACTCAGACTGTTTAGGGGGAATTAATATATAATCTTAGTTTTTTTTTATAGAAAAATCAATATATTAAATGAAAATTTCATCAGTGTCTATCAGGTGGAAATTCATAATTTCGGTTTCCGCATAATAAGGGTGGATCTCTCACCGGAAACGAAGTTCCCTCCCCCTCGTGGAAAATATGGAAATACCCAAACTGGAGTTAGAGCAGTTTGTTCCGGCATAACAATCATAAAAGCGAAACAATCATAATAAATGTGGGAAATCCTTTGGCTGCTGCAGCGCCAGAGTTGAATTGAAAATTGAGGCTTTGCGGCGGACAGCGAAAAGGGTTTCCTCCGGGATATTTAAGGGTAATTCCGGGCCATTAGCTAATGAACGGCACTGATCCGATCTGTTCTCTTTTTCTTATTTTATGACTGAGCACACAACTTTGATGGCAACAAACGCACAAAGAATGTGGCCACCTTTTGTGGCATTTAATTAATAAAAAAAAGTCAGAAAAGAAAGGAAAGCCAAGCAAAACCACTTTCCACTTTCGCCTGGTCCATTGAGCAAAGTACTCAAAGTACTGCCTCGGATTCGAAGGGATCTGTGCTCCTGGCCCGGCCAGCTGGGAATGCATTCCAATTTAACATTCCCCATAAATTTCCTGCCACCCCGGCGCGCTGAGTTAATCAAGGCTTCGGTAATTTGGAGAAGAGTGTGAAGTGTTTTTGGCCCGGACTCAATGGAGTGTATTATTCGCGCTGGCCACCACCGCAGCAACCGCCCGAGCACTTCATCAATGCCCCCCCTGGCCCCAGATTCTGCCGCCTCCTCTTGGAACCCCGAACACTGAACACCCTCCACTCCTATCACTGCACCGCTGCTGCCTTCGTTCCGTTAAGTGTTTTACAGCGCTCTCCACAAAGCGCACATCATTCATGTCCGAGGCAGGATGTAATATTTGCCCAAGGCCGAAACGGCCCGAAGCCCATCCTTTATTTTTTTCCTGACTGCCTTCTACTACGGCTCCGGCCACGTACACACATCAATGGGTGAATTACGAACCAGGCACACAGAGAAAAAAATTATTCCTAAGTAAACTTGAATAAAATGATAGGGATTAGTATTTATTATGAGAAAAAATTATCTTCCTAACGCTACAAGTTAAAAACTTCGAAACTTAAGCACTTGTCACAATGGGTAAACTATTACTTTTCTAATTTAACGTTAACCTAAACATTTCATTTAAACTTTATCCAAGTCTCTTTTTAATTGTATTATCATGTAAATAAATAAACAATTAATCTAAATATATATTATCTCTTGGGAACTGACAGAAAAAAGACATAATAGGATTTTAGCTCCCATTTTGTATAGGGTTAAATAAAATAAGCTTTATATTATACTTATCAGAAATCAAGCCTAGTTACCTTTCTACAACCTTTTTACCTATTATTATAATTTTATATATTAAAGTTTTTAAAAGTTTATATTTAATAGTTCTAAAGTATTTGGAGAATTTTAGATTGTATCCCCTTAAAAAAATAAATACGGTTCAACATCATTGTAAGCGAAATCTATAGAACAGACAAAAGGAGAAATCTCGGACCGCAGATATATTTTTGATCGACATACTCACCTAGTCTGTAGACCGAATTTTTCTATGATATATCCCTTATAGCTCGTTTGTAAATTAATTAATATTATAACTAGTCTTGTGGGGACTTTTTCTAAGAACTGTATTACATTTGGATGATTAATATGGAAGTAATTCGGCAATTTAGTTAGAACCTGCTATCAATCTATCTCGTTCACACGTTCGAGTCTCAGCTCAAAAACTTTTTTTGTTTCTGTTTTATTTTTTTTATTTATTTGAGTTTTTATATATTTTTTTATTTTATTTATTTTTAGAAAGTTACTGGACTAATGGATATTTTGTAGGAGTTTTTGTTAGAAGTAATATAGCCATTGTTCTATAGATTTAGACCAATGAAACAACAAATGCAGGTATTCTATTGTCTACAATTCTATAAATCTCTGGTGATTTCAAAGGACTGCGAAAACTGCAGGGCATGGATTCACTCAGAATTATTTGTATGAAGTTCAAAGCTTTACAGAAATCTATGTGTTTATTAAACCAGTTATTAAATAGTAAACTACAATTTTTATATTGCTTGCAGCATATTATCTAAACCCAATTATTAATAAAATATGATGTAGTTTATTTTTTTTTCAACATTCTTTTTGCTTTGTTTTTCTTGAAGTGCACATGTGAAAGGGCAGGAATGTGTGGATGAAAGTGGATGAGGATGTGGATGTCTGTCGGCCAGTTGGCAGTGGCAGGCTTTCATTGCATATGAATCAAGTAAAGGTAATTGAAAATCAAAGCCACTGAATTTTGAGGCAGAGCTGGACTGGACTCCTGGTCGGAGTTCGAAGTGTCCGGAGTCGAGAGTCCGTCGAGAGTGTTCTCTTGGCCTGGCTTAGTGGCAAATGTCCGGGGGTCTCTCATCTCAAAGGCGATTTGCAGCTCGGCTGGCCGAGCAATGCTGCCTTTGAATTGGCAACTTTTGAACTTTGGAGTGGTTATCGAGTGGCCAGCCCTGGCCTGTTTTCGATAACTTTGATTAGTCGAAAGTGCTACTTAGCTGCGAGTCCTCGCTGTGGAATGCTTTTACTTTAGGGCTCCGGTCCCGCTGCCGTGTCAAATTAGCTCTCCGAGAGTGGAAAGTGCTCCTGCTGCTGCTGCTGCTCCTGCAGCTGGCATGTGTGGCTTCCAACCAGGCCATGTGACTAGGTGACTCCCTGTCCATCCGCACACCTTTCGTGTGCACTGTGTGACACTTAGCAGACAATTAAGTGCTGACCCCCAAAAACAATGCCAGCTTGCATTTCCCAGGCTCAGGAGCGGGTGCCTGAGGAGGTGGGAGGATTTTTCATAATTAATCCAACAACTGCCGAGGGCTTTCCCAGCGCTTATGCCACCCGGCTTGCGGTGTGCTGGGAGAGCGCTTTTCGCCATTTTCCAAGACAATTTGCGAAATTGCAGCACTGCCTGCCTGCCAGGCTCTTTCTGTTGCTGTTTCTCTGTTTCTGTTTTTTCCCCGCTTTCAATTCGCTGCTTTTGTTTTTCTCTGTCTTGCCATTCTCGTACACATTCGCCGAGCAAAAAGCGAGGAAAGCGTGGAAAGCGAGGCTGGGATGGCCGTGGAAATGTGGGCGCGGTAGCACGCTTTCGCCAAAAGGGAAATGCAGTTTTCGGACACACACCGATGGAAAAACAGTCGCCTAGCTGCTTTCCGGTTTTCAATTTCACGGCAAAGCTCTGGGGACAAACTTTGAAAATTGTTTCGCCCAGAGGTGTCAAGTGAGTTAGAATTTCAGGGGTATCTCAGGGCGATAATTCGATTTAAGGCATTACGTGAGCGGGTAAAAGATATAACAATATTAAGAAAAAATGTTACATAAAAAAAACTAGAATAAAATAGATAGAAAATTGGAATATTTATAGTAAGATTCAGAACTACAGTCGACTAAGTAAATTGAGTCCAGAGTTTCTTAGCCTTAATTCCTTTAGTTCTATTCTCCATATTCCAATTTCAAAACCCCTAGAGTTTAAGCCTTAATAAATCCTTTATTTACAGTCTTTAAACATAATACTCTTTCAATAAATACAATCCACCGATTAGTCTTGAATTAGCTTCCTCCTTTAAAGGTATATTAAGACTCATCTAAACGTTTAAAGCAAATGCACTTAATTAAAGTTTAACTAGTTAATAAAACTACACCATCGAGCGACTAGAGCAGAGTGCTCGCTGCTCTCGACAGTTTTCCCGCCAATCCGCGAGAGCTGCTTCCCAATTTGAGGAAATTTCCGAAGAAAGCGAACTCGGGAAGTGTCGTTGGCTCGCCTGCTCCACGGAGCTTGTCTCGGGGCCACTTGCCTAATCCGCTTTGCCATGTCGCGGGGCGCGGATGTCAAATTTGCAGGCAGGCAGGCAGGCAGGCAACTCCTTGCTCCTTGCTCCTTGCTAGTTGCTACTAGATCCTTTCGGGCATAAAAAAAGTTTACCGAAGCGCGGCATGTTCTGTGGCAAGTAGCGCCATTGTCGGAAACTTTAATCCCGCTTAAATTATAAATGGCACATTTGGCTTTCCCCAGTTGCAACTGGATGCCGTTGCTGATGCCGATGCCGATGCCTATGCCTACTCCCCGCTATATGTATTCCCATACCCTGTATTTCTATGGACCGTATCCCATATCCCGTTGCCATGTCAGGGGCTGTGCTCGAGTGCCTCCGGTAAAGTTTATGTGTGTTGTCACAATCTCCTACAACTGGCGGAGGACAGGAGCGAGGGCAAACACAAAACACTTTGTAGCCTTTTATTTGGCAAGTGGAATGCACTGCACTAAAGCCAAAGTTTACGGCTGGCATTTAGTTGCTCCGGCGGCCCCCAAAAGCGGAAACTTCTAAGCCGAAACACGGGCCAAAGTGAACCAAAACTGACTTTGCAGCCACAGCCTCGGCCTCAGCTCGGTCTCAGCCTTAGCCTCAGCCTCAGCCTCAGTCTCAGTCTGGACCTCAGTCCCCCAACTCGGGCATAAAATTGTTGCCGACATGTTTGCTCCGCTCCCATTCGCTTGTTGAATTATGATTTTCTGCCTGGCCTGGCAAAGTGTCTCCATCTCGGTGTCCGGAGTCTGGAGTCTGGAGTCTGGAATGCGGAGTCCCTGGCTCCGTGTGCGGCAGTCTCCAGGCCAGGAAATCAATTAAAACTTTGCATCTTGTCAGGGGACAGGGTCCGGGACCGACTCCATGCATCCTCACTCGACTGACCATGTTTTCATGTCCTCGTGTGTGTTGCCGGCACATCAAACAAATGTCATCGCCGGCCGAACATCCGACAGTTAACTGCAATTAAATGTCATGCAATGCACAATTAATGCCCAAAGACGGCCGAGTAATGGAGTCAAATTACATACCTCAATGGCTGAACATGCCAGGCTTTTGATTTCGATTTGGATTCGACATACCTTATTGATATGTAAGGATATAACTATATAACTAACTATGTAAGGACATAACTGGCATACCTCATATTATATTACAATATCAATCGAGTTTAACTTGTATGTTCTGATAAATAATTCCATTCTGGCTTACCATTTAACTTGATAGCTGCTGCTGCCCATACCTTTGATTGGGGCTTATTGGTTCATTTATTCCTGAAGGTTATCAATTATTTGCTATTACTTGAAGCTTTTTATAGAAGGTACTCGAGTTTTTGTATACCTTCTTTGATTTGCCTGAGTCGGGCGTTGGGTAGTGTGCGGAACTAATAATCTGACGGTCGCGGGTTCAAGTAATAATAGTGTGTTAAAAATGAAAGTTTGAGTAATAGAATTTTAATAATAGTATGAGTACGAATTACTTTTAATATATTAAATTAGAGAAGCAATGTAAAAAGCTAATTATAAATAGGTCTGTGTATCCTGAGCTCATAAAATGTCCTTGTGACGTGACCTCATATGAGGTAAATTTGTATTTTTATCGATAACGATTTGTTTTTAAAAACTTATTCATAAAAACCGAAAAATAATTATATCCGTTTCAGTATTATCCTACTATTGAGATCAAAAATACTGAAATGGAAATCGCAGAGACCTGTTTTTTTTTCTGGCAATATAATTATTTTTTATTATTATTTTCGTATGAAATTCGAGGTTAGCTCTCAGGAGTTATTAGCAAGGAATCCCAAACTGTAGCAATCAGCATGATTTTATCTCTGTTATGTTAGTTTTTCTGCATTAAATTTTTTTAAACTCTAAACTAAAAAGTTCGCAAAGGAGTGTATGAAAGTATTGTTTAAACTAAAGAACAAGTTTCGCTTGATTCTAACTCATTTGTAGTCTCTGACTGGAAACAATTTTTATAAATGCGACTGCCGACTATTCTATTCATACCAGCTAGATATTTGTACCTTTATACTGGCTAAGAAGTACGCTGGCTTATTCCTTTGTTTTTAACTTGGAAATTGGAAAAAATGTGTTAAGCCCAAAGTGAAACTGTGAAAAACTCTAGGAAAATTGTCAAATGCACTCAAAGGAAGGCAGGCTAACACACAAGCTAAAGCCTAACAATTTTTTTACAAAAAAATAAACAAGTTTTGTATACTCTAGTTTTCTAGGTATTTTAAATTTGATGAAGAAGTTAAATATAAAATAAACATTGAAAAGTCAAGATAAAAAGATTTTGCTGCTCAAAAGAACACGACATATTAAAAAAATAAAACAAAGTGTTTTTAGTTTAGTTTAAAATGCATATTTTCTTTCTGTAAGATATGACATGAGTAAATCTATTTTTTATTAATATTTTATTGTTTTTCGGTGCGAAAGGCAGCACGGAAGCTAATTTGCTCTCATCACTAAACTGTTTTTCGGGCTCATTCGGGCATTACGATTACAAATCGCCCGGGGAGCGAGTTTATTACATTTTCGGCAACTCTCGGACATGGTTTAGTTTCCGTTCGGGCTTAGCCTTTTTTCAGCACACTTTTCTCGGAATTTTCTTCTCTTTTTTTTTGTGGTTTTTTTTGTGTTGGCGGTTGTAGCCTCGTAAAACAGTTAGCAAGCATTGCAGCCGGGGCCGGCGGCACAAATTTTAATTAGAGTGCGCCACGCAAACATATCCTCCATAGCCTCTATAGCCTATATAGCCATAGCCGCCGCCAAGGATGCGATACTTTGGGGTCTCCGTTGCGCACACAATGTTTATGTTTGTTTGTCATACATGGCAGAGTCCCTGGTGCATTGAACGGTATCCAAATAGGACCCTAAAGCGTTTTGTATTCGGGTAAATTGGCAGCGGGCGCTCGGAATGTTCCAGTCGAGCTGTGGAGGTGCAGGACACTCTGGCCACAATAAACAAGGGTGCATTTTCGGGGGCCGCAGAGGACGCTCCGTTGCGGCCACGGCTCCTCCAATATATGTGCATGCAGTTCCTGTGGTTCTTCCACTTCTCCACTGGTGCCATTCGTTTTCCCCGTTCTTTTTTTCTCTGCCCAAAACTTGAATGTAAATTTGTTCTGGCTTCGGTTAAAGGCATCGCAGCCACCGAACACAATGCAAACCGCCCATTTCCCAGTCGCAGATCGATCGATTCCATCGAAATGGGATTCTTGCCTGTGGTCGGAGAGTTTCTTTTCGTTCTCTCGCTTTTTCAGTTATGCAATTCGCTGGCCAAAGAATTTGCTTACAACGGAATTTAACGTTATGCCGAGGCAATACGAGAGTTATGCATTCGGATCTGTATTTTGGAATGATTAGGTGCACGCTTGGGCATCAGAGGAAAGTAGCTTTTATTCCGAATGGAAAGCTAAATTGAAAAGGTTTATTTGAAAAGATTATAACTTCGAAATTGTGAGGATAAATGTATGCCCAGACTGCAAAGATAGATATTTTGTGAATGTTTATTTCATCACCTAAACTAAAAACATTTATCTCAACCCACTTAGTACACATGCAAGATAGCAATCGAGCTGCCTGATAGTAGTCCATATTTCCTCGCATTCTTTTACCTTTACTTTTCTTTTGCGTCTATTAATACCTAACCCTAACAAGGACGTGCTTGGTTTCGAAGGGCCACTTGAGTGTACTGACCGTAGTGCATCAACGTCCAACAGTATTAACATGGGAACCCTGCAATAGAACTAGTCTTTAAGTGCTGGGATAAATTGTTATAGTAAATAAGAATTATACCATAATACTATAAACAAGAATCGACACTAAACAATATTTTAAATTATATTTAAGCAGGAAGAATGTGTTTTCTGTTTTTATGAGTTTCTTTCTTATTATAAAATAAAAACATATCTATTTTTTTAGTTTGCTATTCTGATATTTTAACTAAAGTAAAATTTCCGTACTTCTTTTCCAGGTGTTAGATTTATACTCTTCATCTTTAAATATAATATTATTATTATAATATAAAAATAATAAAAAAGTTAGTTTCTCAATATTTAGCTATATTTTATAACAATTAATTATACGATCAAAATCAGTGATGCCCAAGCCCACGTTACATGTGGTTGGTAAAAACTCTGCCGGTTCTCTGCCGCTACACAGACAGTGTAAACGTGACGTGAGCAGCAGCAGCAGAGAAGAGAGAGAATGAGAGGTCGAGTGGTGCGGTTGCCAGAGCAGTGCAAAGCACTGCAAAACACTTCGCGTCTCGCGCGAAGCCAACTTCTTTTTTCTCTTACGCACACAAATGCAAGTCACATATCATTGTATTTGTGTGGGCATCACTGATCTAAATACATATTCAGTTAACGCTCCTGTGGAAGTTTCCCTTAACAGTCACAGAAATTGTGATAACTTTTACTACTTCTACTTTAACTCACACTTGATTACTAAATTCGTGTATTGAATGCATGAATTTAGACAAAGTAGTGTGAGTTAAACATCATTTCACGAATGTTGACTATGAATTTACCCTTAAAGCTAGGTACTCACTAGCGCTAAAATTTAGCAACCAAATGAGTGCGAGCGAGAGGTGAATACACTTTTTCGGCGCCTCTTAGTAAGGTCGATACGCAGATGAGCTAAAAGATATACTAGAATATATTTAGTATATACTAGAATGAACATCGCGTTAGATCTTTTAAATCGGATGACCATTAGCCAGGGTGGCCCGGGAGGATGAAAATATTTGATAATACCCGTGCGAAATAGAGATAGGCAATAGGAAACAAAGCCGTATTGCACGTTTTTGCAGAGGGGAAAAACGATTTTATTTACAACACAATTAAAAAAGTTTGAATGTGGGATCTTGACCATATAATAATTACAAATAAAAAATAATTAAAATAAAATTAAGTCTTAAAAAATGTAATTTAACGGGGAAATAAGAAAATAAAATAGAAAAGGGCCAAAATTTCAAATTAAAAAATTATGGAATTGCTTATTACTTCTCCTCTG
>VNJW01011413.1:1765-25375 GCA_008042615.1 Drosophila auraria
TCCTCGTCTCCGTCTGGGCACCACTCGCATGCTCCGCTGGCTTCGTGGCCGAACCTGTGTAGGTAGCCACGAAAACAGCCGTGTCCACTCAGCACTTGAGCCAGGTAGAAGTTCACCTGGCCGTGATGTCTGCTGGTCCAGGCCTCCAGGTTTGGGATCAACCGAAAGGTCCAGCGTCCCTTAGATGAACTCGCCCAACGGGTTTGCCATGATGCCAGGGTCGTCCGCTTGGCCGCGGCACGCGCCGCTCCTCTCTCTCCAGGAGTTAGGGCTCTTCCGCGCACTTGCTCGTATACAGAAGCCTGCTCCGAGGCAAGGAGATCGAGCGGTGGAGTCCCTGCCAGGACTAACGCAGCCTGATCCAATACCGTCGTGAATGCGCTGCAGATACGGAGGGCAGCCAGTCTGTGGGTGGAGTTCAATGAGCGGCTGAACGACTGCGTCGACATGGCGTGCTGCCATACCGGCGCGGCATAGAGCATGGTAGCCCTAACCACGCTGGTCAAAAGCAGCTTGGACCTCTGTTTCGGGTCTCTATGGTTCATCAGTATACGCGATAGAGAGCGGAACGAAACCGCCGCCTTGGTGCTTGCGTATGCAAGATGCTCGCGGAACAAAAGCCTCGTGTCTAGCATCACCCCAAGGTACTTAATCGCTCTGGACGATCTGATCGGCGCGTCGCAGACTCGTATAGTTGCAATCTCCCCTCGTTTTCTGCTACTCACGAGCACGGCTTCGGTCTTCTGCGGGGCCAGCTGGAGTCCCACTCTGGTCAGCCATGCGTGGATCAAGCTCACGCTCCTGTTGCAGAGGTCCTCCGCTGTGGCCAGCTCCTTGGCGACGACTACGACCGCAATATCGTCCGCGAAACCCACCAGTTCAGTACGACATGGCAGTGCTAAGCGGAGTACCCCGTCGTACATGGCGTTCCACAGAATGGGGGCCAGGACTGAACCTTGTGGAACGCCGCAGGACAGTCCGATGGATTCCCATCCTGCTGGCGTCTCAAATTTCAGAATCCGCTCATTGAAGTAGCTCCCCATTATCCTGAGTAAGTACGGGGGACCTCAAAGTTGGTCAGAGCCTCCATAATGCTGCACCATCTCGCCGTATTAAATGCATTGCGTATATCCAACGTCGCAATGAGGCAGTATTCCTTTGTCGTAGCGAAGTGTTGCTGGGTGATACCAGTGGGTTTGATATCCTGGGGAACAGGTGCTCGACGATGCGTACAAGACTCTCCCGGGTTAGTGGAGCCAACTGCCTGGAGCTGTTCAGCTTTTTCACCACGATCTTGTATGCTCTTCCCCAAGGGTCGCTGTCCGCCGAATCGCAGAGGTCGGCGAAGCACCTTTGCTTGCTGGCTCTAATAGCCGCCTTGAGGGCTCGTCGGCAGGTCAGATACTCAGACCGCCTCTCCAGGTGAACGGAGGTTCCGCGAGAGCGTTGGTAACGGCGCCTTGCCTTGGAACAGTCCCTTCTGGCATTGGCAATCGTCTGCGTCCACCAGTATACTGGTTCGCGGTGACGAGAGTGTTCTCTCCTGCTTATCATGCAGCTGTCACAAGCTGCTTAAAGTTGACGGGTTACCGACTCAGCCCTTTGCTCAACGTTGCCAGTGCACTCCAAACTAGCAATGCACTTCGCAAAGGCCTCGATGTTGAGCGATTCCACCTTGTAACTCTTACGAGTTAGTGCGGGATGAGGGACGGGGAACGCCTCCTGCTCATCGAATATCGCGAAATGGTCGCTAGCTGTGTATTCCTCACTGAGCTCCCAAGTGCACCTCCTGGCTTTAGAGCTGCTCACGAATGTGAGATCCACCATCGAGCCTATTCCCGCTCGACTGAAAGTCTGCTGGTGACCTGTGTTCAGGAGGGCGGTATCCAATTGGGAAAAAGCCTCGAGGACGACGTTACCCCTAGCGTTGGTGCGAAAGCTTCCCCAATCCACGGCCCAGGCGTTGAAGTCCCCGGCGATTAGCGACGGGAACCTTCCTCTGGCGTCCGCCACGAGCTAATCCACTCTATCGCTAAATTCGATGAGCGACAGACTGGGAGCGAGGTAGACGCTGTAGACCCACCACGCCCCTATCCGTGCGCGAACAAAGCCTTCTGCTGACAGAATGTCACACATCCGGCTTGCTGCGCTGCCACAAGTCCAGAGGGCAGCCTTCCTGGTGCTGTCAGCGGCCCAGTTTGGGTTGGCGAGTACCCTGTATGGTTCGCTAAGGGCTGCGAAATCGGCACCACTTTCTCGGACGGAGCAGATCTTGCGCTGCCGCACAATGATTCAAATTAAGTTGAACCATCTTCATGCCTTTCTAGAGGGATTGGCTCTGCTTAGGCAGTATCGCCCGCCGGCCTGATGGTTTACATCCTGTTTCTTCAACTCCACGCATCTGTAGCACCTTGCTGGGTTGGTGCACGCTGCAATTTTGTGCCCTTCCGCCCCACATCTGAAGCAGGATTTGCTTCTGTCCGTGGTACTGGCACACTTGCTGGCGATGTGACCCACTTCTAAGCACCTGAAGCACTTAGGACGCGACTCCACTTCTCTAATGCGGCACCGTGTCTACCCAACTTTAACTTTACCCAGCTTGTTGAGTAGGCCTGCACTTGCACGTCATTATGTTTTATTTGTTTGTTTTGTATTTGTTGTCACCTGTTCACTCACCTCACCCTAAAAGGAAATTAGAACAAGCGTAGTGGGCATGGTTAATCCCTTGTTCGTAGTCCGGCTGCGCCAGTTACAGTCTTGGGTCCGAGGGAGCAGAGGAGGCATCAGTCTTGGGTCCGAGGGAGCAGAGGAGGCATCCTGCAAGTATGACTTTGGAATATGCTGGAAAGGAGCTTGCAAATAAATCGACTGTATTGCTTGGAGTACCAAATGAGAATGAGGATGACATTTATTACAAATGTATGTGTGTCTGTCAAATTACAAGGATGTGTGTGTTCGTCAGAGTTCTTGTATGTTGGCGATTTTTGTTGTTGCAGTTGCCAAGTCTGCGTTGTATGCTGGAGGTACGTTCATGCCGGGGAGATGGGGCATGTTAACTCAGGCACCATCCGCTCGCATAACAACAATAACAGCTGATTTAATTTCTTAACCACATAAGAGCAGTGGGTGTTTTAAGTGACACCGACTGCAATATGCCCTGTTCCTATCACAGTAGATGGATTTTTATGCATTCGAATGCACACATATATGCAAAACATTTCACTGCTGCCACTGATTTGAATTTGTAAACAAATATGAAATGTATGCTGAAACATTAAGAAATAAATTATATCATATAACATTCTTATTTTTACCATTAACCCAATAGTGAATATGCCCATATTGTTAGGGTACCTAGTATGAAAAGTAGCAAAAGACCAAATATTCTTGCTGTGTCAAAATGAAATGATCGCACACATGCACCCGTGTACGTGAATGCATGAACACGCTTACATATAAAGAAGAATTCAAGCGCAGAGCAAGAAGAAGAAGATGCGCCACTCTGCGACTGAACGAGCGAACTCTCGCAATCAGTGTGCGGCATAAGAATGAGAGAGCGAAGAGAGAGAGAGAGCCGCGAGAGACCGACGGGGCCCGCCGCTAACAGGCCTGGGGCCTGTCGCTAAGAAATTTTTGTGTCCATTTTCGTTGTATGAAATGAGTAGTCTATATGTTGTATGATTAGTGGTACTAGGCTTAAGAGAGAGCGGGACTTAGTCATTGCAAGAATTGTTTATGTTATTGAGGAGCAGCATCGCCTGCTCCGGATGTGGATTGTTTACAATGGTTCAGCGTGGGATTGCCTACACTGCATATTCTTATTTTTTGGTACATAACTGAATATTTGAATATGTCACTATATACATATCAGATCTGAAATAAAAGTAATATATTATTTATTTTATTATGGCAACGGCTTACCTTATGTTGTTGATACGGGGGCCGTCCCAGAAATGGCAGATCTAACACAGAAGTTTTGGAAAATTTTCACAAAAAATATTAAAAAGGGGACTACCGACTAATATTAACGTTGATGTTTGGTGCCTTTAAATATTGGGTGGTTGAGTTTTAGCGAGGTCGTTTAAGCTGCGAAGATGAACATCGTAATGGGCGTCCAAATGAGGTGACCACTTCAGAAATGGTGGCAAGAATTAAAAATTGTGTATTAAGTGACCGTCGATTGAAAGTTCCTGAGTTAGCTGAATGTGTAGGCTTTTTAAAAAGTGCTGTACATCGCATATTCACCGAAAAATTGAAAAATAACCATGGATGAAACATGGGTTCATTATTATACACCTGAGACGAAACAACCGTCAAAACTATGGACTGAACGAGGAGAATCCGCACCCAAGAAGGCGAAGACTGTTCCATCTATCAACGGGGAATATTATGCGAACTTGCTGCAGCGTTTACATGATGAAATCCAGGAAAAACGACTGCATTTAGCGAAAAAGAAAGTGTTGTTTCATCAGGACAATGCGCAGGTTCACACCTTTGCCGTTTCAATGGCTAAAATTAAGGAATTAAAATTTGAATCCCTACCTCACGCCCCCTATTCGCCAGACAGTTCCCTCTGATTATTTCTTATTTCCAAACTTGAAAAACTGGCTCGAAGGAAAAGGAATTTTCAACATTGAAGAGAGCTTCACAGTTCTTATTATAAAAGAGGTATCGAAGCTATAAAACATTTCTGGGAAGAATGTATCGACCTAACATAGAAAATAAATAAATATATATATATATATATACAAATTTTTGTATTTGGTTAGTTAGGTCGGCTATTTCTGGGGCGGCCCAAAGTGGGGCCATTTGAGTTTTTGCGTTGCAAAAATCATATCTTTTGAGTAAGTAAGATAATTGAGTAATTTAAATGGCAATTTTTAAAAAGGTGCCACGATTTTTTAAAGATTTCTTATGATTTATCAAAGTCAAAATTTGTAAATATCATAAAAAAACCACGTTTATTTTACAAAGAAAACATTTTTATCACGTTTTGAGATCTTTTTGTGCCTATTTTTATTGCTTTTAATTAAAAAAAAAGAGTTTGACAAATAAAAAAAAAAAAATTAAAAAATATATATTTTTTTTAATTTTTTGTTTTTTTTATTAATTTTTTGTTTTTTTCCAGCAGGCGTACTTTAATTAGGGATTTTACACCAGGGCTGCACGAAATACAACTTCTGTAAACGTGACTTTTTTCGTTATTTGCCTAGAGATTTATGGGGGCTGCAGACATAAGCAGCAAGACTCTATTGAATTCGATTATGAAATATTCAAAGAATTTTTTACAAAAATATGGCGAATGAATAAAAATTTATATTTTAGTTATTTTCCATCAAAGTTGAAAAATAGTAAAAATATGGACAGTTAGTAAGAAATTAATTACCTGAAGAAACAAGAAGCAAACAGTAAAATGTTTTCTATATTTTATACATAATAAGTACATTAATAAACGAAATAAAAAAAAATCGAAGGTCCATTACCTAGTTTTCTTGAAATTCGACCTGAAATTTGCTCAAATTTCCTAAAAATGTTGTGTTTTGTTGAAAATGCTATTAACATTTTGTGTTTGTAATCTTTGAACAATTGCCTATAAGATTTGCGTATTCAAAACATCGAACGCGAACATAAAATTTTTAATTTTTGCTACGCCGTTTGTTCTAGAGGCCCCATAGTCCAGTGAAGAATGTATTCTTAATATGTTGCGGTCTTCCTTTCAGATTAATATGGGGTGAAACACGAAAACAACTGTTCTTTTTTTTTTGTATGCTGCAACAGTTCTTTCGCATCATATGTATAAATAACGTATATTACGCTTCGGCAATCTTCGAGTTTCGCTTCCACCTTTAGTTTCTAAAATGTGCGTTATTTAACCCATCTGCAGCACACATCAAAAACGGTTCTGTAAGAATGTATGAAAAATACCGCTTCAAAATAACCCATTGATAACAGTTATCACACATCTGTAGCATACATAAAGAACCGTTTGGTGAGAATGTATTAATAGCCATTAAACAACA
Organism: Drosophila auraria; assembly: GCA_008042615.1. Classification (NCBI taxonomy): domain Eukaryota; kingdom Metazoa; phylum Arthropoda; class Insecta; order Diptera; family Drosophilidae; genus Drosophila; species Drosophila auraria. Next base: position 7,786 of record VNJW01011413.1, read on the forward strand.
ATAAAAATATATTTAAAAATGGTGTATTTTATTGCTTTTGACATGTATGTATTATATATGTAGGTGAATTAAATTGTTCAATATATTTTTTTATGTGATTAGTCTAGAAAGCCTGCAATTATATTGAAAATAATAATATTGTTTTTTGATGCAATAATTAAATAACGTTATTAAAGTAATAAATGGGAAACTGAAATTATATACACAATATTATCTGAAATAAAAAAAACTAATATGACCTATAAATAGAGGAAATCTGAAATAAAAGTAATATATTAATTATTTTATTATGGCAATGGCTTACCTTATGTTGTTAATATATCTGAAACTGAAATGAGTAATTGATATAATATGTTTTCGTACCTTGCATACTTATTAAAATGACTTAATGCAACTAATGCAAGTAACAACAGAAAACGCAAAAACCAACGTCGTGTTTTTTCATTCTCTTTTCTTCTTATTTGTTTGTGAGTTTCTTTTCTTTTTATTCTCTTATTTACGTTATAAATGCTGGTTTCCAAAATAATGCATCTTTATACGTTCTAAGAGAAGCGACGTTTGCACCTATATGAAAGAGAAAGAGAATAAAAAACAATATCAAATTCTGGTTTCGGATAGAACGCATATTTATGCGTTGTAAGAGAAGCGACGATTGCACGGAACCGAAGTTATAGAAATAAAAGCCGACCGGGAAGTGCTCGGGAAATGTACTGCCAAAATAACGTATATTTATGCGATTTTACAGAATCGAAAATTTGCACATAATATTTATTTTATAACCCATTTCTTCGCTTCTAATATACCCACAAAAGAACACATGTTATTGCATACATCTAATATGTATTATGTCATAGTTCTGGCAATTTGTGAGCTAAATTTGGCGGCATATAGAACCGTTGCAGATGCGTTCTGTTGTACAACCCGTTCTACAAGGTCCGACTGGGAAGCTTCGGGGAGCGAAGAAGTCTCTCCTCGTCTTGGAGTGTGAGCTTCAGGTCCTAGTCTGTCTCGACGACTTAGCATGCTCAGCGGTGTTGTTGTAATAGTTGCTTTCCCAGTAGCGTTGCAACTTACCTGCTCCCGCTATACCAGTGGTGTGACGTCTGGTGTCACGCAACGGCGTTTGGGCGGACATCCCGGCTCGACCCTTATTCTTAGCTAGTCACTGCATTACCCCTGACAGAGCAAGCGTTATTGTGTTACCCGTTGTCCGGGATACAACAGTGCCCATTGCCCAGCCGGCGCCTTCGTGGAGGGTTTAGCTGTAGGATTTTCGACAGCCTTGGTACTTTATACCAATAACTATGATTTAGATTAATTAAACGGTTTTCTTGAATTCGAGGGCGGTAGTGGACGTGGCGAAATTTTAAAACAAACTGGATCTGCGTGCAAAAAATAATAAATTTGATGGTGATGATGTCTATGCGTTCCATTGTAACTTCCCCGGCTCTCAAATTCACTCGTAGGTTCCCTGGGAAATGTGCTTCCAGGGGTTCTTCGACTGACATAGTAGCTTGTTTGATTATTGAAGTTGGGCTTACTTGCCCTTTGGCAGGGATCTTGCTAGTCTTGCAGTATCCTTTATGCCCTCTATTGTTTCGCAATTACTTTTCCATGATTCCTTCTTGGCTTCGTATACCGCCTTCTTGTATATCTTTTGTGCTTCCTTATATGGTGCCCATTCCTTTGTACCATACTACCATATTCACCATGGTGGGTATTTCTTCTTCGAGAATATTAGTTAGGACGTTGACTTCCTTGTCGAGTTCCCTCCGAGAGGAATGTACCTGTACCTTCTAACGCTGACCTTGGAGTGGACAATTTCGCTGAATTTGTCCCAGTTTGTTGTGCGGGGATTGCGCCTCAGTTCCGCATTACTTACAAGCACCGAGAGGTCAAAGAAGATATACCTATGATCTGAAAAAGAATGCTGTACCGACACCATCAATTTTTCCACCCTATAATGGCTGTGTTCTATCATTAAATGAATACCTCCTCCCAACCTCGAAAATGGCCCATGTGTTGCTTATCTTAGCAACACATTCCGCCAGGAAGAACCCATCGTCGCATCTGATCACCCGGTGCCCCCTGACCATTTTGAAGAGTCGAAGGACGGGACAAGTCTGGTCGGCATGCGACCAACCTGTCTCTATATCCTCCCACTTCCCTGCCAGCAGGCGCTCATCGTCGTGGGTCTCATCCACCAGAGCCATAGCCAGACTGTTTCTTGCCACCTCACTAAACTTCTCCGCCTTTTTGAGGAAGGATGTCACACTGGCCTTCCCCTGAGCGTCCCTGGTTCCCTGGTAGGCGCGCCCTCGCTCACGTCGTGTGAGCGATCACGTTTCGCCTGCGAGGTCCTGCTGAACGCCTCGGGGTGTGCATTATCGTACCGCTCAATATCCGCGATCTCCGCAAGGAATCTGGCGTTATCTGCCGCGTCTCGTGGGTCAGTTTTGCCCTCAGCCTCATTTTTAGCGATCTTGCTAAGAATGAAGCGGGCTCTGTTGGCCCTCGCGCGTCTAGACTTGTGCGTCGGAGCCACCGACTTTCTGGCTTCAGTGGGGCCCAGCGAGCTGCACTTATATGATCTCGGCGCTCGACGGAGCTAAGACAACCGGACTTGGCGTCAGCAGCTTTGACGATCTCCGAAGTCGGCTGAGAAACTGAGCCCTGACTGGGCCTCAGCAACTCCTCCTCGTCAACATACCATGAAGTCTGAAGCTCGGCGTTGGGTGTTCATTTTCACACACGGCAAGCGCGGTGGGCCAGAAGGGGTGTGGGGCTTGGCCAAAACTACGGCAAGGCCTCTTACGACTCAGGGTTGCCCTGCCTTGAAAAAGTCCCATATAAACACAGCTGGAATAGCCCCTCAGCTGCAAACCGAAAGTCAGCGGGCACGGGTTGCGTAACACGCCTGACTTGAGGAAAGGTATTTTTAAGACTTGCCCAGGTCTGCCCGACTACCATTCGCCAGCATCCTCCGTCGACTTGACCAAGGACCTGCTTCCAGCCGCACTGGCTAGGAGAGTATAGTCGCACTACCAATGTTTCACACAGTTACGGCAGGTGACTCGGTCGCCTGTTGGTCCCCCTGTGTGCCCGATTGGCTGACGGACATACTGAAAGGACTAAAGATTTTATTAATTGGCACCCGACTTGGGGCTTGTGAAATAAAAAGCGGATAGATCAAGAAATCCCTAAAAAGGATGTAAGATCCTATAAAGTGATTTTATTAAATTCCGTCATCGCGAGCCGAGAACCAAAGGCCAAAATAAGACAAAATTATTGTGCAGTGGTATAGTAAAAGGAATCTGCAATAAAGATAAAAAATACGGCAATTTACAAAATACCATCAGCCTATTAAAAACAAGTAGGAAAGCTACAGTCGAGTGTGACCGACTGTAAGATACCCGGTACCCAAAGCATTGTGGGTGAAATTAAACAGCACATAAACATAGAAAAAATAACATTTTCTGACAAATGAAGACAAATATTGCTAGAAACATGTTGAGCAACACTCAAAAGCGACAAATGTTGCTAGGAACATGATGGGCAACACCCAACAAAGACAAATGTTGCTAGGAACATTTTGAGCATCATAAACTTTCTTGTTTAATAACTTCTATGTTTATCATCCGATTTAACTCAAATTTTTAGAACACGTCCACGATTGCCTACTTATTAAGTCTATCTATTTACTTTACGCCGAAAATCACGCATATGGTTATATACCGTTTTTTATCATTTTCGGGGGCGGAAGTGGGCGTGGCCAAATTTTAAACAAACTTGATCTGCGTGCAACAGATTCCAATGTTGTCACCAAATTTGGTAACTCTAGCTCTTATAGTCTCTGAGATCTGTTGTTTCACACGGACAGACAGACGGACAGACGGACAGATGGACATGGCTAGATCGACTCGGCTAGTGACGCTGATCAAGAATATATATACTTTATAGAGTCGGAGACTTCTCTTTCTGCCTGTTACATACATTCTCGGTTGGCACAAACTTATAATACACTTGTACCCTATGGGTACCGGGTATAAAAACTTACAACAATCACAGAAAAAAATCTTCAAAAAGAAAAAAACGTGCTACAACATTATACACACAATCTACAGCAACCCAATCCAAAGCAAATAAAAAGACAAGAAGGACGTCTCATCGGAGCCATGTGCTGCAAAACTATGAAAACAATCTACAAGAATCGTTTTCAATCGTTTCAAATAATACTATATCGAGCAATCTTTAAAATATTTTGTGTATACAAAGAGAGGGTCTGAAGATTATCCACATAAACGCCCAAAGCTGAGTAATGAGAATGGATGATTTTAGAGAGCTATTTGTTGGGTCTCATGTTGATGTTTGTGTGTCAGAAACCTGGTTTGTCAATGGTTTAAGTGATGTCCCTTTTGTGTTTGATGGGTACTTGTTGTTCAGGGCTGATCGGGTGGGCCATGCCGGTGGCGTAGCCATCTATGTCAGCAAAAATATTCATCCAACCAACCAAGTTGATAGTGCAGTTGAATCTACATTCATTGATATTTCTGACCGAATATTTAAGACCAAAGCTTTTATCTGCTGTATATACAGACATCATCGCCAAACACAATACGAAGCTTTTAGTTTTTGTTTTTTGTTTTTTGCAGACATTTCCGTTGGGTATCAAAATGTTACCATAGCAGGGGATCTTAATAGCAATATGCTCATTGAACATCATGTTCACAATGATCTTAAATCACTCGGACTAAAATTGGTCAACATTCACGTACCTACCCATTTCACAAGTACTTGAAGCTCTTTGTTAGATGTATTCTTTGTTAGTGATATGTCGAAAGTCCTCTTACATGACCAACTATGTGTCCTTGCCCTTTCCAAATGTGACTTGATATTTATGATGTATGATTTTATCTTTAACAACCCGCCATCGGTATTTACCTGTACGGACTATAAATCAATTAATTCCCTACAGTACTACGCGCTAGTTCGACTACTTACAAGGGAACTACGAGTACTTATTTTACTGACCGTAGTCAATACCATGAACTTTTAACTTTATTTAACTTTGTATTTATTAAGGACTGTACTACTAGCTCAACTCTTTTATCTTACATGACAATTATATTTATTTAATTTTTATTGTCATAGCTTCTGTAAGTGTTAAAATAAGGCCAAGCGCACACTAGCAGCTGGAAGCGGAACCTCTTGCTGAGGTTATTAGCGAGCTGATAGCTTCAAAGCTCCTCAGCGAGCTGATATTTTTTAGTCGCGCACACCGACAGCTTAAACTAAAGCTGATGCTGATTACACATAAAATTAAATAAGCATCGAAAATCGACTTATTTGGCTGATCGTTCCTGTGGCAGCTGTAAGATATAGTGGTCCGAATTGGATGCAATTTTAAATGTATGGCTATATTTAAATTAAAATGCCAATTAAGTTCCTATGGCAGCTATATGATATAGTTAACCGATCTCGCCGTTCCGACCTATATACTATATACTACTTGCAATATAAATAAGACTATCTGCTAAGTTTGATTCAGATAGCTCTAAAACTGAGAAAGTTCACCAATTAACTTTTTGCCTTCTACTTCGTAATACAATTAAATCAGCTCGTCAGCTTGCTGATAAATCAAACTGGTTTGATCAATCAAGCAGAGCTGAACTTAACATAAAGCTGATCAGCTCAGCTAAGTTTTCAGTGTGCGCACTTTTGAGCTTAATAAGCTCAGCAATACTAGGTGGTTCGGTGATCGTTTACCATATGGTTATACGTGGTTCGGCGTTCGTTTACCTTAGGTTCAGTCAAAAAAATACCCGTATACTAGGTGGTTCGACGTTCGTTTACCATAGGGTCAGTCAAGGAAGTACACATGTTGTAGGTAGTTCAGCGTTCGTTTACCATAGGGTTACAGGTGGCTCGGCGTTCGTTTACCAAAGGGGCAGTCAAGAAGGTACCCATATATTAGGTGGTTCGACGTTCGTTTGCCATAGGGTTAGTCAGGGAAGTACCCATGTTGTAGGTGGTTCAGCGTTCGTTTACCATAGGGTTATAGGTGGTTCGGCGTTCGTTTACCATAGGGTGAGTCAAGGAAGTACTGTACACACGAACTAGTTCGTTAGGTAGTTCAGGCAAGGACAATCGACACCACCACTACTGTAGGGTTACGACAACTTGCTTGCTGAATTTGACAATTTTCACTGGACCTTAATTTACAACTTGACATCTGCAGATGACCAAATTTTACTTTTAAAGTTTAATATTAGACAACAATTTGACCAATGTGTACCAGTGTAAACAAAAATAGTGAAGCCAGCAGACCAGTCCTCGATTACTTCTGAAATCAAAGGCTTAATTCGATTGCGGGATACAGCCTAAAAGTGCTGAAAACGATATCGAACTGAAGAGCTTTACAATATCCTCAAACAAATTAGAACTAAAGTGACGAAGATGATACAATTTTCCAAACGTAGCTTATACCATACTAAATCAAGCAATGCACAAACTTCAGGCCAGGTTTGGAAGGAGCTAAAAAGTATGGGTATAGGCAAACAAAATCAGACTGCCAAGGCAGACCTAGATATGGATGCCCTCAATGAAAAATGTGCACACATCAATATCCATAGCCCCCCACAAAATATGTACCTGAACTCGACAACCATCTGTGATAATATTTTTAGCTTCATGTGTGTTCGTCCAAGTGATATACTTAAAACCTTACTAAGTGTGAAATCCAAAGCTGAATGCCTAGATAGCATAAGCCCTAAATTTGTAAAAATGTTAATCCCAAAGCTAATTTGCCATATCGCCCACATCTTTAGCACATTATTGTGTTATAGGGGTGTAGCGGGTTATTTAGCTTACCAAATTATTTTAGAATAGGGACACAGTGCACTGTGGTCCAGAATCCCATATAAGTGGCAGAAATTCTAATTTGTAAGCTAGCGAGCTAAAATTTTGCACATTGTTTTCTTTTCCACACACAAAGCACATATGTCAGAATCAGCCGAATCGGACCGCTAGGAGTTTTTGTTAGAACAACTTTTTTTTTTGTGTTATCAAGTTTAAATGTAGACACTATAAGTTTTTGACCAATATGCACATACCATGTGAATTTCAACAACCTAGGATTACTGGATGGTATAGCCCCAATACAAACCTGTACTAAAATTCATAACTTTTTTGTTTTTTCTGCTATTGAATTAAACTTAAATACATTTAATGAACTAATTAATCATTTCGCACATCTAAATCGAGGGAATAGTCATCGATACATTCATATGTGCTCAAATCATCTTCATTACCGTTTTCCGTTTCGAGCCAAAACTCAAGTAATTCAGCGGAACTGAAATTAATGTTGCATACAAAAATTCAATTTTAAGGAAAAGGGGTAAAAACGGGCAAAAAATATTAGTACCGTCGTATTATTTACACATAAAGCAACAACATTGCGTTGTTACTTTTATTCCACGAAACACAACGAGTTTGAGGTTAGAGTTGATGGAAACATCACATTACAAAAGCACATATAAACAAAGACGAATCACATTAAACAATTATTGTGTGAATACACTCTTAATATAAATACCTATATCTTTGTTTTCCATGTTTTTTTTATTTTTATAGTCAAAGAAATAACTGAATTATACCAATTTGAAATCAGCTCTTACTTGCAAGGCTAGCAAAGGCAAAGTTTAATGCAAACGATCAGCTGACTTCCAGGGCTGCCTAAATCGCGAGGGCTTCAATTTCAATTGTAAAATTATGCTTTTAGACTGCCCTTGGGAATACTCTACTGGAATCCAATATGGTTTTTGCTGAAATCTTGAAAAAAAAAATTTAATTTCTGCCACCAATTTGGGATTCTGGTACACAGTGCAGTGGTTGCTATTTCACCATATAAGGCGTTATTGCATCAGCCAATTTGGCATATCCCTCCATCCCGCTCTAGAATAAGATAACTAGAGTCAACACTCTTTTTCTCATTGTACCCATGCATTCGAAGTTGCACGTAGTAGTCAGTCGCTGTGAGAATTTGGCCGAGGAAGACGTGATCTCCATTGAGTGTAAAAGGCGAAGTTAAAACTCTCTGTGTTTAATTTAATAATCTTAAATTATAACTTGTGAACTTTTCACGATATAAATAAAATAATTAATTTGTAATTCCCGTACAAATTATTGGGGGCTCATTCGGGATAAGTCAAAAATATTAAGAAGAATTGTGCGTTAACACATACATAGGAGCAGCAGACGGTGCGAGAAGTGGGCGCTGAGGTGGCGATACTCAGTGAGCCCTACAGGGTAGAAAGCAGCAATGACTGGGTCATTTCGCACAGGCAAAGCAGCACTTTGGCTCTGCGGAGTGGGCGCACCACTCATGCGGGACACGATGGCAGCAGAAGGGTTCGTCCGAGCGAACGTAGGCGGCACATGGCTTTACAGCTGCTACCTGGCCCCCAGTCTATCACTGGCGACCTTCAGCAGGATCTTGGACGAGCTGAGCAGCGACCTGAGAGGACGGAGCAATGTGGTGATAGGAGGCGACTTTAAAGCCTGGGCCGAGGAATGGGGCTCCCTCTACACCAACGCCAGGGGTCGTACCATCCTTGAAGCAGTTGCTTCGCTGGACATAATGCTGCTGAACGAGGGCTCCCAGCACACCTTCAACAGAGCTGGGGCCGGTTCGATTGTCGACCTATCGTTCGCAAGCAGTTCCCTAGCCCGTACCACACGCTGGAGGATAGGCGAGGTGTTCACGGCCAGCGACCATGAGGCCATTCTGCTGTCAGTTGGCGGCCCACCGTGCCAAAGTCAGCCGACGACCAGGCCAAGAAAAGCTTACCGCCAGGACTCCTTTAGGCCACAGGCCTTTGCCAGTGTACTAAAAAACTTGGCTGTCTCCGAGTTGGACTCGGCAGATGAAGCCGCGAATAAGATGGCAGCTAGACTGGAGGAAGCCTGTGACCAAAGTTTGCAGCAACGAAAGAACTATCGCAACCACCACGTACCAGTGTACTGGTGGAGTGAGGAAATCGCTAGCTTGCGCAGGACCTGTCTTCGAGCCAGGAGGTTGGTCCAAAGAGCGAGAGGTACCGCAAGCCTCTCAACCCTCAACTCGAGCTTCAGGAGTGCAAAGAAGGCACTCAAACTGACGATACGGGATAGCAAGAGATAATGCTACCTCAAGCTCTGCGACGACCTGGAAAACGATCTATGGGGAAGAGCCTATAAAACGATGGTCAAACGCGTGAATGCCGGCAGTAGGTCGCCCTCAGACCCGGCTGCCCTGGAAGGCATTGTCCAAGTGCTGTTTCCAGAAGGTCGCCCCCATTCCATCCCCCGATGGACGGGACAAGTTGTTAGCCCGAAATGTCCGATCACGGAGACGGAAGTCTTATCAGTGGCTAGGGACATAAAGAACAGGAAGGCACCCGGGCCGGATTTGGTCCCGAATATTGCAGTAAAGAGCCTGCTATTCCTTCACCCGGAAGCGGCAGCAGCACTGTACAACAAGTGCCTGCTGGAAGGGACCTTCCCCAACAGGTGGAAACGGCAGAAGCTCCTGCTCCTGTCGAAGCCAGAGAAAGCAGCGGGAGTAGCATCGTCCTACAGACCGATCTGCCTGCTGGACACCATAGGCAAGGTCTTCGAAAGGGTCATAGCTACCAGACTGAACGCAGCTATGGAGGGTGCCGGTGGACTCTCTTCCAACCAATACGGCTGGACGCGATAGAGAGGGTACCCAACATCGCTGCTGAAGCCTTCGCTGGTACCAGATGGAAAGGCGGGACGAAGAAGTATTGTCTAGTGGTCACACTGGACATACGGAACGCCTTTAACTCAGCCGATTTGGGAAGGACACTGGAGGCACTAAGGTCCTTCAACATTCCCGAACACCTGCTGAACGTGGTACACAGCTACCTTAGCAAGAGGGAGCTGGTCCTCGAAGCCTCTGTGGGCTCCAGGACATACGAGGTGACAGCCGGAGTTCCTCAGTGCTCGGTAATGGGCCCTCTGCTGTGGAACACGATGTATGACGGAGTCCTGAAGCTTCCACTGCCGAGCAGCGCCGACATTGTTGGCTTTGCAGACGACGTGGCGCTGGTTGTGGCGGCCAAGGAAGTTGCTGCCGCGGAAGCAGCTGCGAACTGCGCAATCCGAGCAGTGGAGGAGTGGCAACAAGTGGTGGGCCTAGAGCTGGCCGCTCACAAAGCTGAAGCGGTGCTGATCTCAAGCAGGAAGGCAGTGGAGTCGACGCATACCAGATCGGAGGGACAACAGTATCATCTCAGCGTGCAATAAGGTACCTGGGAGTCATGCTGGACACCCATCTCTCCTATCGCGAACACCTGGAGTTCGTGAACAAGAAGGCAAGCGAGACTACAGGATCGCTCTGCAGGATCCTGCTGAACACCAGGGGTCCAAGACAGGACAGATGTAGGCTCCTCGCGACAGTTGTCAAGTCGCAGCTGTTGTAAGCTGCTCCGGTGTGGGCCGAGGCCACGGCTGTCAGCAGTTACATGCGAGGGGTTAACTCGACGTATCGCCTGTGCGCCGTCAGAATAGCGAGTGCCTTTAGGACGATCTCGGACGACGCAGCGCTCGTCATTGCAGGCCAAGTTCCCCTGTGTGAACTAGTGCGGGAGGCCAAGGAGATTCGAGCGGCTCTAGTAGGCAACCAAGCGGACCAAAGGACCAAATCCGAGGTGAAGAGGAGTGCCAGGAGGCAGAGCGTCATTAACTGGCAGGCTACCTGGGGCATCTCCAGCAAGGGACGCTGGACACACCAGCTCATCCCCAGCATAGAGCCCTGGATAAACAGGAAGCACGGTCAGGTGGACTTCTACGTTACCCAGGCACTGAGTGGACATGGCTGCTTCCGAAGCTACCTAAAGCGCTTCGGGCACGACACTGATGACGGGTGCCCAGAGTGCGGCAGCGGGGTTGAGGAGAACGCTCTTCACATTCTATTTGAATGTCGCCGATTCGGCCACGAGCGTCTAATGCTAGAGGAGACCACCGGGTCAAGTGTTCGGCCAGAAACTTTTGTGCCCCTCATGCTGATGAACGAGGGGAACTGGAAAGCGACGGCAGCCTACGCAGCGTGTCTACTGCGAGAGTTGCGCGCCACGGAGAAGGAGAAGAGAGAAATGACAGCCTAGGTGGCTACATTTGCGCGAAGCAATACCTTGCGGTGATACCGCGCATTTATGGCCCCCTATTTTTTGTCTAATTATACTCTTTTAGTCTGTATATATATGTTAGGAAATAAAGGTGTAAGGATGCTAATCACGGGCCAGGATATAAACTTCAGTCAGTCCAGGGCCCTCTACAGAAATATTTATATTTGCAGAGACAGGCAGGAAAAGGACGTGCCGGCGGAGAGCGGGCTTTATTAGGAGCGAGAGTCGACCTGCCGTCGGAGGATCGGCCCGTCGTCCGGTACCGATGCCCCACTCCGGCGGGCAACCGCGAGCGCTCCGCTTGCGACCGGGGAGGATGCGATCCCGTCAACCGGGAGTCGGATCTCTGGCCAGGGAAGGGGTGCCTGCCCATGGCCATGCCTACGCACCGCTGGCCTCCTACTTTTGGGAGTGGCCCTTGGCCGGCTCACCCGTGCTACTCCTCGGCGTGGGTCTAAATGTCTCCCGCGTGCCCAAGATTAGTGTCGCCGTCGGGTGTCCACGGCCACGAGTCCACTTTTCTCTTCGTAGTCCAGATCTTGTTGTCCGCGCACGTCTGCTTCCTTTTGAAGTATTCCAAAGACTCCCCGATCGGCGGGCAGAGGGGTCTGCTTGAAGCTCTGCTCTGCTGCCGATCACGGCAGCGGTTGTTCTCGCTGCTTCGGCGCGAAGGATCGCCGTCCTTTTCTGGCGCGTGTCCTTCTGCCGCTCGCCGGGCTTTGTCGGCGATACATAAGAGAAAAAGCTATCGACGAGAGACAGAGTGTAATTGCCAAAAAACGACGAGGGAGAGAATTGAAAGGAAAAACCGTAAAATCGACGAGGAAGTGACAATACTGCGAAACGAGTGCTTTTTAGGAGATTAAGAAATTAAAACATCATAGAAGCAGCCTTTTCTTCTAAAAACCACACCATTTTGTTTCCCTCCTATGTGTGTGTGCGAAGAGGCAAATTCACCGATCGATGCATGCAGAAAGTCTGGTGTGTGTGTGAGAGAACCAGCGACGGCAAGGAGAGGAGCAGCGACGGGAAGGAGAGGAGCAGCGACGGCAAGGAGAGAAGCAGCGACGGCAAGGAGAGGAGCAGCGACGTCAAGGAGAGAAGCAGTGACGGCAAGGAGAGGAGCAGCGACGTCAAGGAGAGAAGCAGGGACGGCAAGGAGAGGAGCAGCGACGTCATGGAGAGGAGCAGCGACGGCAAGGAGGGAGCGCCAACGAGGAGAGAGGCAGCGACAGCGAAGAGTGAAACAATTTCGACGACAATTTTATTGGAGTAACTAAAACAAATTTTACGACGACGTGATCACAGGTGACAACAAAGAAATTACCTGTGAGCAGAAAAACATAAAAGTGATCCTTGCTACGAAGACTCAAGAACCACTAAATCAGGAAAACGACTACGAAGAGCAGCGGTTCGTGAAGGCAGCAGCACAGGCGGAAAGAAGAGAGGAAAACTTTGCAAAAGAGACGAACCATTTTCCAGAGAAAGTAACGAAGGCGAAAGTAACGAAGGCGAAAACAAAGAAGGCGAAGGTCACAAAGAGGGCGAAGGCAGCAGCAAAAGTGAATCGAAGAGCACAAAAAGTTTGCAAAAAAGAGACGAAATTTGCAAAATCCAACAACGAGGGGAAGTGCAACTCAAGCAGTGGGCGTAGAAGGAAGCAGTTGGAAGCAGTTGACGAGATCAAAATCCAATAACGAAGGGAAGTGCAACTCAACCAAGGCGCTAGAACAGTGCACACCACAGAAGACGATTAGCAGCGTATAAAGGAAGCAGCCCGAAGCAGTTGGCTTAGAAGGAAGCAGTTGATGAGAGCAAAATCCAATTGGGAGTGGTGAGAAACTGGGGTGATCTTATATTAATTTCAAATTTGAATATTTTTTCTTGAATAATTTGTTTAACTTTAATTGAATATTTTGCTCAAAAAAACCTTAATATAAAATTGCAAAACCAGTTGTAAACGGCTTAGACGCACTACAATGGATGCCAGAACGATTCTCTAAATGGCTGTGGCTCTGTTGAGGGCCAAGTTAGCCGAATTGGGCTTAAATACGAATGGGAGAAAGAGTGCTTTGCAGGATCGGTTTTTTGATCATTATAATTTGGATGTGGGTGGAGATGCGGATGAGGATGATGCAAGCGTTAGTGCTTCATCCATTTATCAAGAAGCGACTCCAGCAGTAAGCTTAAGATTTACCTTCAAGATAGTCTTTCATCGTTTTCGCTCTCCGAAACAGAAGACGTCAACCACTGGCTATCTGAATTTGACAATGTTGCTCTAACGGTGGGCTGGGATAATTTACAAAGATTTATTTATGCCAAACAACTTTTGACAGGAGCCGCCAAGCTTTACATCAAAAGTACAACAGGAGTTAAGGGTGGGGTCGAGCTAAAAAAATCATTAAAGGAAGAATTTGGCAAAAAGCTGTGCTCGGCAGAGGTACATATGATTTTGCGACACAGACAAAAGCAGACAAGAAACATGCATCGAGTACCTATACAGTTTGATAGAGAGATTAGCAAAACAGTTCAACTTGACGAGGAAAGTCTAGTGTAGTATTTCGTAGTCGGAATACCAGATGGCAGGGTGAACAAGGCAGGATTGTATCGCGCAAAATCGATAGATTTACCAGAAGATGAAGGCAAGGGGAAATAGTAAGGAAAGTTTTAGTAAGGAAAGTCATAGTAAGGGAAATTATAATAAGGAGGTGACAGGAAAACAGACTCATAGTAATTTTCAGAGAAAATGCATTAAGTGCAACAGTGAGGGCCACATTGCTAGGGATTGCAAAGGTGAAGTCTTTTGTTATAACTGTAACAAGAAGGGTCACATCTCTAAGCACTGTGATGAGAAGAAACACAGATGCCAGTCAAGAGGGAGACGGCTAATGTTCTCGAAGTTAAAGCCACAAAGAGACTGATTACAAAAAGCTAGTAGCTGAGGGTGTGGCTTTCATAGAGATGATCGATTCGGGATGCGACTTGTGTTTTATGAGGGAGGATATTTTCAGAAGTTTTGGTGGCCTGAAGCTTAAGCCTGAAGTAAAGCATCTGAGATCTATTGGTAAAGGAGAGCTGGTTACGATTGGATCTTTCGAAGTCCATCTTGAGGCGTTGCAGTTTCCTTTTTACGTAGCCAAGCAGCATGAGTTAAAGTACGCCGAGATTGTGGGAAACGATGTGCTGCAATCCGTCGATCTAATGTTCAGCTCGAACGGAGTTAAGTTCAGGGCAAAAGAGAGAGAGTTTGCATCAACATTTAATGCAATGAGTGTCTAGGAGATCGTAGAGGAAACGTCTGTTTTAGACAAAATTGTCTTGTCCCACCTGGACAAGAAGCAATAGATCAGGGTACGGCAGCTGGTTTAAGAGTACAAGCCAGTGAAATTGATCGAGTCTCCCGTGAGCATGAAAATCATATTGGAAGATGACGTTCCTGTTTATCAACGCCCAAGACAATACGATAATAGGTGTTTTATAGAAAAGCAAGGGCAAGAATGGCTTGCAAAAGGAATTGTTAATCAAAGAATTAAGAAAGACAATTTTCCGATGATTTTGATTGACGATGTTCTTGATAGACTGCAAGGTTCTTACATACTCAAAACCCTGTACATGTGCCGATCGAATAAGGATCTAGGAAGTTAACAGCGTTCGTTACGCATAATGAGCAGTATGAATTCACGCACGTACCGTTTGGAATCTCAAACTCTCCTGCGGTGTTATGTCGTTATGTAACTGCCACATTGAGAGAGCTCATTCAAAACAAAACTATCGTGGTTTACATGGACGATATAATCGTGCCAAGTAAGGATATAAGCGAGGGACTTAAAGCTTTGGAGTCCGTATTGAGCGTAGCATCGAAGGCTGGCTTAGGGATTAAGTGGGAAAAAGCACAGATTTTGAATAGCAAGATTAACTTTCTTGGGTATAAAATTGAAAACGGAACCATAGCACAAACTGATGAGAAGATAAAAGCTGTCATTAACTTTCCTATCCCTCAAAGCAGATAAGCTTTGCAGCAATACTTAGGTCTAACATCATATATGAGGCGTTTTATCAAAGATTATGCTTTAGCAGCAAAGCCGTTAAGCGATTTGCTTCGACCGAGAGGGGACAAAAAGGAAGACAAGAATCTCACGATGACCGAGCCGGGTATAGTTTCCTTTAATTTTCTGAAGCAATAACTGGTATCAGCACCAGTCCTCAAACTATTCAATCCGTTGGCTGTAACCGAAGTGCATACATATGCGAGCAAGTATGGTTTTGGTGGCGTTTTGATGCAGAAAGACTCAGAAGATCAGCAACATCATCGGGTTGAGTTCATAAGTAGGAAGACACACGCTTGTGAGGAGAAATACAGTTCGTACGACCTTGAAGTTTTGGCGATCGTTAACGCCATGAAGAAGTGAAGAGTATACCTTCGTGGGAAACGAAGATTCTGGTAACTGATTGCAACGCTTTTGCAATGAAAATGAAAATGAAAAAATGAAAGTAACAAAGATGAGGCACGTAGATGCTTTGAGCCGTTTGTCGTGCCTACTAATTACATATTCCATAAGGTCACGATCAGTAGAGGCGAAGGATAACGACAAGTGGATCAAGGCCGTAAAAGCAGTTTTAACCAGCCACGACGTTTACGAAGATTATTATTTGAAAAAGAATATCCTGTACAAGGACGTAGTACACGAACTTTTAGTAGTTCCCGACTCGATGGACGAAGACATAATTGGCATACCAGATAAGAAGGGTCATTTCGGATACAAAAAGACTCGAGATATATTGGAGAAGTCATACTACATCCCAGGAATTCAGCAGAAGGTAGAGCGAGTAGTTAAAGGATGCGTAGAATGCCTGATCATAGACTCCGGACGAGGCAAAAAGGAGGAGCTACTTTCACCAATCGACAAAGCTCAAGAGCCGCTGGGAACCTACCACATCGACCATGGTGGTCCACTTACCGACACGAAGAAGAAGTACAACCACATAATGGCGGTTGTGGATGGATTTTCCAAGTTGGGTTGGCTTTATCCTACGAAGTCGACGGGAACTGAAGAAGTTTTGAAAAAACTCGAGAAGCAAGCAGCAGTATTCGGCAACCCTCGCCGAATACTAACCGACAGAGGAACTGCATTCACTTCGGAATTATTCAAGGAATACAGCAGTCGCGAAGAAATTCAGTTGCTACACATCACCACAGGCATGCCAAGAGGTAACGGGCAAGTGGAAAGAATACACAAGATCGTAATTCCGATGCTGAGCAAGAAGTGTCAAGACAATCCAGGAAATTGGTATCGCCATGTAGACAGAGTACAACAAATACTGAACAATACTTCACCTCGAACAACTAGGCATAGTCCATTTCAAATTTTGACAGGGTTGAGGATGAGAAAGAAAGACGACGAGCTCAAGAAAATTTTTGAAGACCTAGAAGCAATGAATGAAAAGCAGGAGGAGATAAGAAAGAAAGCGCAGGAAAATATAGAAATAGTTCAGAAAGAAAACTGAAAAAACTTTAACGAAAAGAGGAAGCCTGAAACAGAGAATGCTGTAGGAGAATTGTTTGCCATAAAGATAACGCAGTATGGAACTGGAATGAAACTTCATCCAAAATTTTTCGGGCCATACAAGGAAACAAAGAAGTTTAATCACGGTTGTTAAGTCATTTCGCGGTATTAGATAAGCATTATTTTAAATCATGAAGTAAATAAAATTGTAAGCAACGAAGTAAAATGAATGTCAACACATAATGATGCACATGCAGCCGCTGCGCCCGGCTAAAGCTCTATGCATATGAGAAGATTATTAAGGCCAGTGAAGGCAGTTGAAAAATTATACTCTACAGATCCACACCGTGTTCCTCATTTTCGTGGCTGTTTCCTGACGAAAACAGATTAATAACAAAGGTCGACAAAAGTCGACCTTTTTTTTTGCCGGCTAATAAAAGCCATTGATTCTGATAGATTTGAACCGGTACATTACGAGACCGAAACTGAAAAGTTTCCATCACCCACCAAAGTATCATGCACTGCTTGAATCGGCACTTTTCAAGGCTTAATAGGTCCCAAACCTTATGTTGCCCAGAGCGGGTATTCAACTTAAAAAAAGCTTTGGCCTTTCTACCTTTCTATCCAATGGGAGACCTCTCGTTCTTTAGTTATAATGCATTTTACAAATTTTAATTTGTCACAAATTTTTGCTATGTTGTAGCCCTGATATTTCAAACATGTTTGTTAGAGACTGCTTTGGGTTCGGAACATTGATGTTTCTTCAAACTTTTCAACAATTAATTGTTATTACGTTGAATATTTTAAGAATAAATTCAACTTTGTATATAAATATTATAATCATAAATGTCCAGGGAATGTGTTGTCGGCCCATAAAACGTTTGTTTTGTGTGCCTA